>PVIC010023668.1:0-26613 GCA_004025085.1 Thryonomys swinderianus | reverse complement strand
TAGTTCAGGCTGGCCCTGAGCTCACTATGGTGCCCAGGCAAGCCGCCGCGAACTCAGCAATCCTCCTGTCTCTGCCTCCCGAGTGCTGGGATGACAGGCGTGAGCCACCACGTCCGGCATTGTGGTATGCGGTGTTGATTGTTGGTGGGCGTGTCTCCATGCCCAGCATTATATGTGGTTACTGGGGATCGAACTCAGGTCCTTGCGCTTGCAAGGCCGGCGCCAGAACCACTGAGCTAACCCTCCGGCCCAAGAACTATATTTATTAAGTGTTTGTTATGTTCCTGATCCTCTTAACATGTACGTTAGGTTTAGTTTTTATATGGTTTAAATATTTGGACATTGAGGATAAAACTGCTTTTTACTTCTCCATTATAACTGCCAACTTACTTCCCCCTACTCTAGTCTGAACTGTAGAGATATATGTGTATTGGAAGGTAATTTGTTGCTTATTTCATTGTTAGGTTGCCATGACTTTACTAAAAATTTCTTTTTCTTTTCTTCTCCTTCAAATCTATCTTATAGAAGGAACTTTCTTGAAGTTGGCCTAATTGAAGGATAGCAAGAGTTAACTTAGGAGCTTGAATTTAGGATCATGGAATATGATGAATAGCATGTCAATGAATATGACTGTCCTATCACTGGGCCTTGGCAATCTTTCATCATTATGGCATCTCCTTTTTTCAGGATGCCAAGATCCCCCTTGTCTATTTACCCGAGTAACTGTGAGATCTTGTCACATCTTGAGCTTGATGTCTGCTTCTTCTTCCAAACTCAAATTCTTTAAACAACCTGTCATCTGTCACATTTATGGCATAAATTGGTACCCAAAAACTTCTCTGACAAAGAATTTTATTTCTTTAACATTTCATAGTCAGAGCTATAGCTTTAAATGTAACACTCTGTATAACTTCCTTTCTTTTCTTTCTGATTGTCGACATCTGCTCAGTGTACTTAATATCATGGTATAAGGTTGCAAACTTTAACTTCATTCCTCTCATAGGATCATCGGTGTGACTCATTCCAGTTCTTTCCTAAGGTTTGGATTAATCCATGGTGTGAGTATTCTTTGCATGAATGTTCCTGGAATGTCAGACTCATTTCCAGATGTAGCAGGTTAAAAATTTTACAGTCCCTAACTCAAGATGACTAATCATTGATAGTCTATATATTGTCATTTGATATTAAATATTCAGTCAAGGTACTGTTCTTTCCCTATCCTTCCTTCTGCTATAATGTGTGTTAAGATGAGTGCTTTTGCCTTTCTGCCATCCTGATATTGCAGTGTTCATCCCACACAATTTCTTTCGACCCTGCTGGCCTCCGATGAGACTTAGCTCACCCTTTTGATGCCTGCTGCAGTGCTACTGATACCATAATTCCTCCAAGGTCTGTTGTCTCAGCAGATGCATAGTCGCACTCCACTTGATTGTGCTGCTTCTCTGCCCATGGGATCTTTTATGTGAATATCTTTCTCAGTCCAGTTTTTCTACTTTTAAGAGTGGCCAAATGCCAGAATAGGCGGTAGAGATTCGTAGCTGAAGGATTAGAGCTGAGATGGAACCACCTGCTCAAGATCAGAAACTCTCCCTAATGCACAAACACTGACCACTTGTTTACAAGAGTGAGGCTGGAACTGTATCAGCAGGACTGTCCTATGGCCCTTCAAGACGTGTTTGGTTAAGATTCGGAAAAGAGGTGGGACTAAATAAAGAGTCTTACAGAGGAGCCCTCACTGGGGAGAACAGTCTGCCTCTATGCTAGAACAGAACAGGAAGTTTCTGCTGCATGGACTTCCTGAATAAGTGACTGCTAGGACAAGCGCATGCAAGAATTTATAGTCTCATTAAAAAGTACAAAGTAAAAATACGTAAAACAGTGGTAAAATTTTAGCAGTAGAAACAGCATATTTTGAACATAATACAATATTCCTAAAGGAACTATGAACATATGAGTAAATATCCAGCCAAACTACCCTTCAAATTTGAACACAAACATCAGTTCAGGACCTTCTGAGCCAAGAAATATTTCTTCAGTGAACTATTTTAAGGAAATTCTTATAACTTGGGAAATTGGCTGGGGTTTCGCAAGGAATATTGAAACTATAGGGAAAATTTCAATCAAATTAAGGGTGTATGGTGACAGAACTCATATATTTGTTTTATATCCCCAAATGTAGAAAGCATATAATAAAGCAAATCTGAGAAGAATAGTGATAAAAGTTGGAGTAAATTTGCTAAATTTTCCTCTAAGTAGTTGAAAGCCAGGAAATACTATTAATGTAGGCAGATCAAGTGATACAAAGATTTGTTTATGTAGCTGTATTATTAAACTCTAAAAAAGATAATGAAGGGAAGAAGAGAAAGGAAAAAACAGGAAACATGCTGATTTCATCATTCCTCATAATAGAAAGTTAATACTGTCTAAAGAAATGGAAAACTAAAGATATTATATTGCTATAATTACAAAGTTTCCACTGCAGTAGTATAGGAATATAAAATTTCTAAATAATAAGAGCACTCTACAAAGACATAGGCACAAATAAAACAATCATGGAGTTAAATGGCTAAATAACTATTAAAACTGAAAATACAGTATATATTTTCTCCTCCCTCATTAGCTTGCATGTTACATGGAATTGGCAATATAGAATGCTTGGAGTCATAGACACTCAATAGATAGTAACTAACTGAATGAATGATAGAACTAAAGTATTGCTCATTAATAAATACCAACAGATTTTACTCTGTGTGAAAGGAGAAGGATTTCAGACTGACCCCAAAGAAAATCTAAACATTATAATTTTAAAAGATAAATGAAAGAATGGACAACTTTAAACAAAACAAAAATTAAAGAAATGGTAGGCTGGGGTCAATAAACATGAAATGAACCTAAATAGCTAAACCCAAGAATGATAGGAGAAGTAAGTCTGAATGTTTGGATACTCATATGCTTCAGCTCCCAATCCCTAAAAAGCAAAAGAGCAACAAGGCTGAACTTTCAAAAGATATGGAAGAAACTGGCACCAACAGTACCAGACTTAAATTCATTGCTATGGTTGACTTTTATCTGTCATTTGAGAGGGCCATGGATGCCCAGACTAAACACTGTTTCTGTGACAATGTTTCTGGATGAGATTTGCAACTGAATGGGTAGGGACATCCATCTCTACAGTTCTTTCTATTGGGTGTCTCTAGCTTGGTGACGTATGCTGGGCTTCATAAGGGCAGCTCAGGGCACTAAGTCCAGGTGGAAACCATCTGCCTTTATGACCTAGTCTTGGATGTCACTAGCAACCTGTTCTGTATGAATTGAGCTATCCAGAAAGACTTACCCAAATCTGAGAGGAAGAGATAGATCTTGCCATTTAATGAGGTAAGTGGAGAGAAAGGTGTAAGCCCTGTTTGTTACTGGAGATGCTACCATCACTATTTATAGGTAGTATTGTCTGCAAAAGTACTTTCAAAGATTTATCATACAAAATGTTGCATGTAGCTGTAACATAGTTGCTTTAACTGTTGCACGAAAATATTTCAATTTATGTAGTAATTCTGTCTATGGATCGTTGGCTTGTTTTCACTTTTTTGGGGCTTAGATATTGTTATGATATACTAGTCTTATATAAGTCTCTGGATACATAAATGAATGTATACAAGTTATGTCTTTTGGAAATACACCTAGGGGTGGAATGCTGCTGTGTTAGAGAGTTCCCAGATGTTCAACATGGCAGCCCACTATCAAATTAGCTCCCCCAGGCATTGAGTTATCTACTTTTGGTTGCTTCACAGTATACTTATCCTTTATATTTACAGTATTATAAAAATACATTACATGTTTTACAAAGTACATTTTTAAAATTAAAGAAGATTTTTTTCTAACCATTATCACTGCCTAGAGAAGTGCTGGGAAGAAAACTAGTGAATGAATAAAATGTTGAATTATGTGATAAATGAATTAAATTTGAAGATTCGTTTAGAAGTTGAACTTCTCTTCCCTTTTAAAATTAAAAAGATTTTATTTCATATGTGGTACATGAAAACCACGGAAAAATAAACAAAAAAATGTTTTTAAGTCGCATCTGGCTTTAAAGTCCCTTGTCTCTTCTAAAAGAAATAAATTATTTTAGATTTAAAGACAAAAATGTATTAGCCCATGGTATTTTCCCCATAATGTTCTATTTCCTTCTTTCTTGAGGCTTGGAGACTTAGCTTCCCTAAACTAGTTTCATTAATGAAAAAATTGAAAGAAAGACACATTGGACAATATTTCAGAAGAGTTTGCACTGTTTTCTCATATTATGTGCATTGAAAGTACTTTTGTTTTCAAGAGGGAATAATTATACTGGGCAAGCACTTGGAGCTCACCAGAAGTAAAGTAATTGTTCAGGGTCACATGAGTAGTAATTGGGGGTGAGGATTTGAAACTACACCTGTCCAATTGCAGTGTCTGTATCTTTTTCCTTTGACTATCCTTAAAATAAGGACAGCCAAATAAGGTTTTTCCTTTAATTTCTAAAAACTATTATTTTTACTTTAGCAAATCCAAAGAATACAGAAAAAGGAAAATATTTGAAATCATTTAGTTCCATATTGGAAATTTAATAGGCACCGCTCAAGTTTCGATTTCTGTTTGTGTATGTGAGAGGCATATGGTTATATAGACATCATAAAGGAGAATAAAAGTGTTGTTTTGGGGCCAGAGGGTTAGCTCAGCGGTTCCGGAACCTGCCTCGCAAGTGCAAGGTCCTGAGTTCAATCCCTGTTGACCATATACAATGTTGGGTGTGGAGACTCACACCCACCAGCAATCAATACCACATACCACAGTGCCGGGCATGGTGGCTCACACCTGTAATCCCAGCACTCGGGAGGCAGAGACAGGAGGATTGCTGAGTTCGAGGCTTGCGTGGGCTACATAGTGAGCTCAGAGCCAGCCTGAACTACAAAGCGAGACCCTGTCTCAAAAAAAAAAAAAAAAAAGTGTTGTTTTTGATTTTCCATTCAGTTATGAATTGCAGGGAATTTTCAATATTTCAATAAAGATAAACACTATCGGGTTGGGGATGTAACTCAGGGTTAGAGGGTTTCCCTAGCATGCACAGGGCCATCATTCAGTCCTCATAACAAAAAATGAAAAAAAAGAAAGACACACACTTTTAATGATTGCCTATTGCTCTAATATGTGTATATGCAATAATTTATCTTATTAGTGTACAGATATTTGATTTACTGAACAGATTTTACAAATGCATAGAGTGCTGTAGTAAATACTCTCATACAAGTATCTTTATTTTTCCTCAATTATCTTTTTCTTTTTAATAAATTGAATTTATTATTGGTACATTTTATATATTATATACACCTCACAGTCACATTCAACATTGGGGGATTTGTACCAGTATGTGACACAAGTTAATTCTCTTTTTTTTTTTTTGAGACAGGGTCTCGCTTTGTAGTTCAGGCTGGCTCTGAGTTCACTATGTAGCCCAGGCAATCCCCAAACTAAACAATCCTCCTGCCTCTGCCTCCCGAGTGCTGGGATTACAGGCGTGAGCCACCACTCCCAGCACTGTGGTATGTGGTATTGATGGCTGGTGGGCGTGAGTCTCCACACCCAGCATTGTATGTGGTTACCGGGATCGAACTCAGGTTCTTGCGCTTGTGAGGCAGGTGCCGGAACCACTGAGCTAACCCTCCGGGTTAATTCTCATTTTTACACATTTCCCTATGTACCCTAGAACACTCTAACCCCTACATACATGTGCTTTCTTTTTCTTTTTAAATATTTTTTTCTTCCACCTCATTACTGTCCCCTACCACTTTCCCTTTGAGTTTTTCCTATTTCACAACTTAATTATCTTTGATGAACAAATTTCTAAAATGAAACTTACAGAGCTCATATGATGAAATACTGATTTACCTGATCCTCCACTCAAATGGCCCCTATAGCAAGGGTGAAGTGACCTGTGAAACCAAATTATTCTATCGATCAGGAGGTGATTAGGTGGGGGAAAGTGTTCTATTTTAAACAGCATGTTTTCCTGGAGCTGTGATTTGACTTCTGTCAGAGTGAGGGCAGAGGTTGGTTCTCCTCACCTATGCTAAACTGAGGTCAAGCAGTGACTCATGACATGGACACAAATACTATTACTAAGTGGGGCAAAAGAACAGGAGCTCAAGGTGATAATTAGAGGCCACCAGTTTATTGCCATATTTTGCCTGATTGCTTAGGCTTCTCGTGGATCTCTTATAAAACACTGAATAGTAGCCTAGACTTGGCATTAAACCTCATCCTGCTCTCGTCTTCAGCAGAGTATGCCACCATCATGGGATAGACCTTTTATTGAGGTCAGAGAAGCCTGTTAAGAATGAGTGAGGAATTTAGTGACTTGGGGCTTCTGGTTTCGGGTGTATTTTCTCCAGTCTTGGGTGAATGAGACCTGGGAATATGCTTATTGGGTTGGTAGAGATTCTGCCATCTCAGATGACACTCAGGTATGCTTGCCACCAACATCCCTGCAGGTAGTAGTTACAATCCCTTTTACTTCTCATACCTCTTTCTTCCTCACTCTTGTCTTTGTGCTCGTGTGAGATGCTGCTGCTGCACTTTGTTGGCTTGTTTTTATTCAAATTTAAAATGTTAAAGAATTTCAGTTCATGTTTTTTTTTAAATTCCCTTCCTAATGACCTTGGTGAGATAAGTGGGGTGCAGAGGTGCACGTTTGGACAAGACTGAGAGAAGCAAACAGGGAAGTGGCTTGCTCAGGACTCCAGGGAGGGCTCTGTGGGTGGTCAGAGAAGTCCATGGGAGAGCGCAAATTGCACAGACTGCTGGGGCAGGAGCATGAATGGACACACGTGTGTGGCCGCGGGATGTTGGCTGGATTCCTTCCTAGCCACTCTGTGGGGGATTTGCAGGAGTGTAAGATGGAGATGTGGGTGCTGCTTGTGTTCTGGGAGCACTCCAACCCCTAGACAGAGATGTAGGTGACCTCCAGTGTTCCAGATGTGACAGCTTACCACCTGGGGTCAGGTAAGCAGACAACCATCTTGGATTACAAAGCAATAAGCAGCCTCAGAGAGAGAGAGATTGGTGGGGGGCAGAGAGAGACAGAGACAGACAGAGTCAGAGACAGACAGAAACCAAAACAAGCCTGTCTCAGAGAGAAATAAATCTTAAGGCAGTCCACTGGGAAAGGGAAACATAGACAGAAGGAGCTGGTTTTAATGCAAAATTAGTAGATTATTAGTGTACAAAGGTCATTTTTGGATAGAGTGCTGGGGTGGGGATGGGGATGGGGATGAAATAAAAACTAAGAAATATGAAGAAGAAAATCTTGAGATGAATGGGGTGGAGTAAGCTTTTCAACATCTAGGACCTTGTCTGACACACAGGTCATTTGAAATGAATATTCACTAAATGATTAAATAGAAAACTGTTGTAGAAGAATTATAAAATGTCCCTTAGTCAACTCAGAATTATTTAGTTATCTTCAGTGCAGCACAGATTAAACTCAGAGTTTGTGGACAATAGGCAAATGACTTAGTACTGAGTTATACATGCAGCTTATTAAGCTGGATATTAATGCATAGTTTTGTAAAATATTTTACAGTTAAAAGAGATTTTAGAGATGATGGAAGGATTCAACAAGTCTGAACACCTCTGATTACCACTGCGTATTCCAGACACAGTATATCTTTCAGTCTCATTGAAATTAAAATTCACAAACTTGTGGCATTTTTGAAGAGGCAGTTTTTTAAAAATGCAATTTCACAATAGGATGAATCATATAAATATGCTACAAACAAGAAACTATATATCTCAGTTTCTTTCAGGAAAGTAAATCTAAAAATGTACTGAAAATAATTGAAGAAGTGGGTAATAATGCTTACAAGTTAAATACCGAGGACAAACTTATTACTTAAACGTTTGTCCAAGAATGGAGAAGGGTGAAAATTGAGAACTGGCTAATGTGCATATTCTATTTTCACTTTTGTCCTCTCTCGAGAAACATGAGAAATTGTCCGCTTGGCACATGAAACCCCAAGGTAGATAAGCTGCTGCACACCACAGCATCGTTCAGTTTTTGGGCCCTCACTCAATAACCACAGAGTCTCTACCTTTAATTTTACCTCTCAAGTGAACTCTCTATTTAGAAGGTACCTTTCCAACTAGTTGAAGTGAGCACTATAATCTAATAGTTAATTTTTCAGTGTATCTAGCATTTTTTTCTTATGAACATGTTGTGATTTGGTTAGTGTGAATTAGTTCCCAAGAGAGAATTAAAAATCCGATTTTTGATTTTGTAAGAGTAGAGGATATACTTCTTTTATGTGACATAGGGCTGTGGCATGATGGTATGTGTTCCACACTCTGTATTGTAATATTTCTCTCCCATGTACAGGAATCTGGACCCACATAGGCTGCACTGATCCATTAATACCTAGTGACACTCTTACTGAAATAATCTAGCTACTAGGCATCTCATGCCCCTTGTATTTATAAAGCTTATAACTAGGTGTACATTAAATACAAGAAATGGAATTTTTCTTGTATATTTCTTGTTGCTGAAAGAAACAATAAAATTTATCCTCAGTGATTTTTTTTTGAGACAGGGTCTTGCTTTTGTAGTTCAGGCTGACACTGAGCTCACTATGTAACCCAGGCAAGCTTCAAACTCAGCAATCCTCCTGTCTCTGCCTCCCGAGTGCTGGGATTACAGGCATGAGCCACCACGCCCGGCACTGTGGTATGTGGTATTGATGGCTGGTGGGTGTGAGTCTCCACGCCCAGCATTCTATATGGTTACCGGAGATCGAACTCAGGACCTTGCACTTGCGAAGCAGGTGCTGGAACCACTGAGCTAAATCTCTGGCCCCCTCAGTGATGTTTTTATGTATTTAGGGAGAGTTTCACTCTAACCCATGTAGCTGTCTAGGCATTTCCAGAGGGCAGAGAGCATAGAACAAATGCAATGTTGTTAAGTAAGTGCCACCCCCCCAAGCAAGTGAAAGGTGAGAGCATGGTGATGAAGGACATTTGGGACTTTGGCATCTTCCCTGCAGCCCCATCTCCAGAAGGGTCGCACACAAAGCTCATGTTTTGTGGAAATCAAAGAAACTCTAAAGGGCAAGAAGAGGGAATAACCCTTCCCCACCATCCTCAGCAGGGCAGCCCAGAGCAGGGCAGAGGAGCAGCCACGCTGAAAACACAGGCAGGTGACATTCTAACTGGGGGTCAAGCTGATCACGTGGGATGTTTCCATAGGAAAGAATGTGGGTATCAGCGTGGGACCTTCAGGTGCATGTGTGCTGTTTGCGTGTGTGTGTGTGCGTGCTTAACTGACAAATGTTTTGACTGTACTCTGGTAAGGCTTCATAACTTGGATAAGCAGAATTTGGGAAAGGTGGCTGAGTTATTTTGGCAAATTTGTGGATCTGAGAAAAGTTGAAATTTAATCCTATAGTGAGGTGTTAAGAGAAAGTTTTTTTTTTGGGGGGGGTTTGCTTTTTGAGACAGGGTCTTGCTTTGTAGTTCAGGCTGGCCCTGAGCTCACTATGGTGCCCAGGCAAGCTGCCGCGAACTCAGCAATCCTCCTGTCTCTGCCTCCCGAGTGCTGGGATTACAGGCGTGAGCCACCACGTCCGGCATTGTTAAGAGAAAGTTAATACAAGAATGAAGGAGGGATCTTTTGGTGGTAATCGAGATTAAAAGAGGTCATAAGAATGGCTCTCTAATCCAAAGGAACCATGGTTCTACAAGAGAATGACAGAGCTGAGGTAGGCTCTTCTGTCAGGCTACACAACACCTTGCGCTGCCTTCCTGCCTTCAGATTCACGGGCTGAGTAAACCTTTCTTTGTAAATCATTCCATCTGTGGTGTTCAGTTATAGCAACAGAAAAACACCTATGTTAAGATTCAAAATAAGGTAACCTTATATGAAAACTGTGATCTGTATCAAAGAGTGCAGAAGGGCATTTAGACACAAAGGTAAAGAAGACTGACGGTGAGGAAGACAAGTTGGAATGACACCTCCACGTGCTGAAGAGGGTCCGGGGTTACCAGGAAAGGCTAGAACCTGAGTTCTCCTTCAGTGATTCCTTTTCTGCCCTGCCTGCAGCCTGTCTGTAGATTTCTGGCCTCCAAACAGAGAAAAAACATTTCTGTAATTGTAAACTACCAAACTTTCTGTAAGTATTACAGCAGCCCCAAGGAAGCAAGTGTCTAACCCTTCACCTAGATTCCTCCATTTTAGGGTGACCTGTAAAGCTGGACTGTATGTTCATTATTTAACTAATGAGTTGAGATAATTTTCATTCTTTCTCACCCTCTCCCCTCGATACTCCATATAGATAAAAAAAAAACTACAGTGAGTGCTATAAACAGGCAAAGGTCAGGGAGAGTCACAAGAAATATCAGAAGGCTTTTTTTTTCTTCTATTCTCTGATTAATCCAGAAACAGAACACTTGAACTGCTTTTTAAACACACACACACACACACACACGCACACACACACACACATGCACACACACGATTGCTATAATCCAAGCAGCTTCTTTTCAAAAAATATTTTAATTTTCAGACAGCATTCATTTAAGTATACAAATGCCACAGTAGGGTGGGACACTGGAAAAGTGGCAGCACCAGATATTACTTTCCTTTTCAAAAGAAATAGGCTCTAACTACAGAATTACAAATCAACCAAACCTGTAAGAGCAACAGAGAAACATGAGACCTTTTCTTTGCAAGGCAGCTGTTAATTCCACAAAAACAATATTGTCCTTCACCTTGTTGTTTGCCTAGGGCCTCCCTCCTCACTGCCCTGGGTGAGTGACACTACAAAAGGTCCCTCTTGTTTGGCAGCAAAGAGTGATCAACACAGGAGACCTTGATCAATGTCTCTTTATCTCTAAACAGGTTCTTTCTGTTCTATCACTGACCTCTTCAGATTTGGTTCTTAAATTAAACCAGATGCTCCATCAGGGGACTCCCTGTGTCTTCCTCAAGCAGCAGTCCTAACAACCTGAGAAACTTGATTGGTTTTTTGGTCTCTGTGGCTGAAAAAAAGGCTCAGAAATAGTAGGATTTAGTTGTGCTGATTTCATTTCTTTTCTTCTTTCATCCATTGCTCTCTTATGTGTTGGGAGCCACCTACTTCTTCTCTCCCACCTCCTCAACATGTGCACTGACTCTGACATGTGCCTGGCAGAGATCTGTGGACCAACTGTGGAATACAAGCCTTTGACAAGAGTCAACCCCTGGTCCTTATGATTACTACTGTCCTGCTAACTTTGGAAAAATGGCAGGATATACTGAATAAAACAATAAATGAGATTGGACATTTAAAAACAGAATGTTAGAAAAGGGCTTAAAAGCGAAAACAGACATAAAAACCAGATGTAAGGGCCAGAGATTTAGCTCAGTGGTTCCGGCGCCTGCCTCGCAAGCGCAAGGTCCTGAGTTCGATCCCGGTAACCACATATACAATGCTGGTCATGGTGACTCATGCCCACCAACAATCAACCAGCAATCAGCACCACATACCACAGTGCCGGGCGTGGTGGCTCACACCTGTCATCCCAGCACTCCGGAGGCAGAGACAGGAGGATTGCTGAGTTAGAGGCTTGCCTGGGCTACATAGTGAGCTCAGGGCCAGCCTGAACTACAAAGCGAGACTCTGTCTCAAAAAAAAAAAAAAAAAAAAAAAAAAACACAAAAAAACAGATGTAAAGAACAGTGGAATGAACAGATAAAAAGAAATGAATTGGTAAGGGCTTATGAGTTTAAGGAGAGAAAATCAATGGCTTGTTAGAAGAATGGAGATAGCAGTGAAAGGATTAATGAAGTACCATAAGAAGTAGTCAGAGTGGAAGAGAAAGCTCATGTGATAGAAAGGAACAAATGAAATGAAAAAGAAAAGCCAAAAAGGAAGAAACTTTAGTACAATACATAAGAACAAGGATAAGAAATAATAAAGCAGAAACTTAAAATGAGAGACACTGACATTTGCAAAAGGCCGTAGCTGGCCATTGTTTTCTATTGAAAGAATTTCAATAAGTGTGCTACTATTTCTATTTCTTCATGTGGAACTATGATATAATAATAACAGAGTGCAAAAATATAATAGAGTGAGAAAAGCTTTGGTTTGACAAGATTGTGTTCTATTCTTGCTCATCCTTGTCTGGTAGAGTGATCACCAACAGATCACTTAACCCTCTGTTTTCCCCAAAGCTAGAATATACATATATTAATGATCTTGTCATTTCCTAAGAAGCTATCCCTTAATGTATCTCTTGAATAGATTTTAATTAAAATGATTAAACAGGAGCCAATAGAGAAATATTAAAGTAGCTGTACATATTTGTATGTTAAATGATACATTGCCTTGATTCTTTGATGTTCTCAAAGAGCTCAATAATAAAACACATAAATTCAGCAATAATATCATGTAAATTATAAATCACTACTACTACCCTCACCATGATTGGTATGATTATGGCACAGAATAGTCTTGTTAGTGTTGTCAGATCATACCAGACTAGAAATACAGTGAGGATCAAAATCATGATCACCAAGAATTTTTTAAAAGATCTGTACTTATTTTTAAGTTTTTCATTTCTACTTTACTGCTGGAGTTCTCCAAAGATATTTCACATGTGCTTATGGGTACAGATCCTAGTGACTGCATGGTATGCACCATTTTTCTCTCCTGTCTGCTGCAGTTCCCTGCCTTCATTAGCTCTGATGCCTCCAAGATGTGTATTAAGGAATTACTGCTTTATGTAGCTCTGCCAGAAACCTATGAAACTGCTGCCCATTGCTTCCAGTGCCCCTGCCCCACAAGTGTGGGTCCTCTGTGTCATGTGGAGATGGTATAATGCTTAGATTTATGTGTCAACTTACTAAACACTTTTTTTCAGCAATAAACAATGCCAAGATTTATTCAATAAAGAGTAAAGAATAAGAGAAAACTGGCTCTTCAGAGTGAGACAGATTCAGTCAATAAAAAAAGAAGGTAAAGTAAAGATACAATACACACTACATCTGGGAAACACAGTATGGGACACCATGGGAAATTATGATAGCCCTAAACATTTTCTTTTTAAGAACTAAAAGAGAATATATTATATGTATGTGATCCACCTGATAGTGTTTAGGAGCCTGAAAACCCCAGAAAAATCATGTATAAGAATGCAATTGACAAATTTAAAAAGAGGAAATACTGAAGAGTAACATGGCCAATTCCCATTAGAAAACTCTGATGGGAGGTGTCCACATGCAGCAAAAGCTACATGGGAGGCTAAGGCAGGAAGATTGCTTGAGCCCAGGGTTCAAGATCACCCTGGGCAGCAAAGTGAGAGTTTATCTCAAAAGCAACAAACAAACAAAATATAGGAATAAAAACTCAAGTTGTTTTGACTTTGCTTTATATATATATATATTTCCCTCTATATAAATTTTCCCAGTATTTATCTTTAATTTCTGAACTGATTTGCCCCACTTCTTCTGTCTACAAATTACCTTTCAGTTTTGTTTCATTCTGACATATACTTGTTATAAGAGTAAACACAGAGTAACATACATTTAACACTTTAATAAATAGTTCTTTGATATCATTTCTCCCTTAGTCATATGTATGTAGTATGATGGGAAAATATGTTAAATGTTTAAATTTTAACAAAAATTTATTACAGTAAAACAGATATTGTCATTAACCTCTCTCAAAATGTTCTCTCACTTCCAAGACACTTATCCCACTATTCTTTCCACTTTCTGAATTAGTTCTAGGAGTTCTCTTCATGAATATCTTTAGTTGTACAGTTTTGAATGCCTCAGTGTCCTGAATATTTGGCAGTAACATTCACCATTTTTAAAATCACATCTTGTAAAGACATCAACAAAAGAGGACTACTTCAGAAAGTGGTAAGATTGATAGAGTAAATGTGTTTCAAGCAAGGGGAGCATTTTGAGGGGATTTTTGGCAACTTGTCTATTATTGTTTAGAACTGAAATATTCCCCAAAAGGCCCAAATTCAGAGGTGGGGCATGGCCAGAGGGGTCAGGACACAGGGACATGATTGAGCGGGATGTATTCTCATCCTTGGTTCTGCTTTTCTCTCCTTCCTGGCCATCTTGCAATGAGTAGCTTTCCTCTGCAGTGCCTTTCTACCGTGTTGTTTTGGCCTTGGAGCTAGTCAACTGTGGACTGAATCCACTGAAACTGTGAGTCAAAATAAACCCCTCTTGCTTTAAACTGAAGAAGATGAGCATTTCTTCCCAGCAATGGTAGAAGGACAAATACAAAATTTAACACCGGGGTGGGGTCAATGCCTAAGACAGAAAACTGATACTGTGAAGGGGGCCATTGCTGTGGCTATATCTGACCATATGGTCAAACAGCCTTTGGCTCTTGTTTTGCAAAAGTTTGGAAAGGTTTGAGATGTGGGTTAAAGAAGCTCAGAATGTTATAAGCAATGAATGGTATGTGATACTAGCTGGAGTTTGAAAGACCAGAATGCTGATAGAAATATGAACAGTAAAGGTCAGGCTCAAGTGGTTTCAATTTAGAGTAAGGGATCCACTGATAATTGGCCTAGAAGCCATGTATATTATGCTCTGGAAGAAAAGTTGTGTACATTTGCCTATGTCCTGAGACTTTGTGGGAAACTGGGATTAAGGGCAGAAGACTAAAGAAATGGAGGAAATTTCAAGGCAGCTCTACATTCATTCTGTGGCATGGATACTGCTGCCTGCCTCTGGCTGGGTTTATTGCAAGAATCAGGACCAAAACTCAGAGCCAGAAAATTTGAAGTTTGGTAAAAAAGCAAGCACCTGTTAATGGGACAAAAGCAACTGTTTTGCTGAAATTAGCATTAAAAGAAACCACGTACTTTCCATCAGGACAACAGAAAAGATGGCTTGAAACCATATGAAAAATTGGTCAGATAGCAACCTAGGTAGGCTCAGGAGTTCAAGGGATAAAGCTAAGCTTATTTGTAAGATTTTGCTTTGAGATGAAGTGCAACTTTAACTTTGATTTGAAAGCTCTAGAGTGCCCTACTCTAGAAGGATCCCATAGAGAATTGGTTCCCTGGAATTTGATTCATTGTACTCAGCCTTCCAGGCACTCAGGTTTAAGTTGGCAGGCAGACTTCACATTATCTATCTGGTATGGTTTTTTCAGGCGTGCAGAATGGGGTCATGAAAGTTTCCATTCAGATTTAACAAGAAGATCTGGGAGGCCAGGCAGTGTGTCCCTAATAGAGCAGCATGTAAAGCTGTGAGAGTGAATCTGAAAGTAAAGCAATGGTTAAATTGTTAAGACTGTTCTTACTGGTAAACTAAATGCATTTTGCATAATGGGACGGACCTGAGCTTTTGGTGGAGCAGGGAATCTATATTATAATGTAGATCTAAAGTGCCCCCTAAAGTCTCACATTCCCAGATGGGATCAGAAAGTGTGAGTCATTGGGAATATGACATGGAAGCATGTCTTCTTGTCCTTGTATGCACCACCACCCCACCCCCCCGGATTCCTAGCTGGAATTCTGGCCTTGGAGCTAGTTAAATGTGAATTGAATACACTGAAACTGTGTCTTGGCAAGGGGAAAGTGACTAACACAGTATTTTTTGCTGTAATGAAAATTCTAATTTAAACATTCACAACATAGTTTGATCACTCCTTGTATACACTGTGATCTTTCCATTCTCCCTCTTCAGAAGTATTTATGGTTCTTTATGGCCTTTACTATTATTGCAGAAACAAATTCAGTCAAATGAAATCATATTTTCTTCTTGCACCAAACTAGTTCTATGTACTGATCCTTCTTTCTGCTCACCCTGAATTTTTTCATGATTATAAATTCCAGTTTCTATGTCCATATTCACACATGTTGACCTCGAACCTTGTTTATTCTTTTAACTTTCTTTGCATCTTTGTCTCGCCAGCAACTTCATATAGAGATGTTCAACCAAAGAATGCATCAGAGCATAACTGAATGGACTTTTTGCCCACAGTGTGTCCTGTGGGGAGATGTAATTCTTGGAACATCTGGTATACCTCATTCCTTTGTTTACGGAGGCCAGAAGGGACAGGACAAAAGGCTAGAGGGTTGGTATTAGGTGTATAGGATCCAGTATAAGGTCAAGTGGAAATTACTCTTTTTCTAGTGGGTGTTTTTAAAGGCAGGTAGGGAAATACATAATATGAATTGGAACTTCTCAGGTTCTAAAGAGGAAAATTTATTTACTTTCAACTTTCCACATCATAAAAAAATTGACAGGGTTGAATGTGAAGTGAAAATTTAGGAAAAACTGTTGAGAATGAGGTATATGAAATAACAACCAGAGCGATTTGGTAATGAAATTGAATTTCTCATTTCTCTAAAAGTAGCTAATATTAACCAAATAGCTAACATATGCCAAATTATTCTTTTTTTTTTTTTTTTTTGAGACAGGGTCTCGCTTTGTAGTTCAGGCTGGCCCTGAGCTTACTATGACGCCCAGGCAAGCCGCCGCGAACTCAGCAATCCTCCTGTCCCTGCCTCCTGAGTGCTGGGATGACAGGCGTGAGCCACCACGTCCGGCACTGTGGTATGCGGTGTTGATTGTTGGTGGGTGTGTCTCCACGCCCAGCATTATATGTGGTTACCGGGGATTGAACTCAGGACCTTGTGCTTGTGAGGCAAGCACTGGAACCACTGAGCTAACCCTCCGGCCCTGCCAGATTATTTTTAATCTCATATTTAATTTGACCCTCTATTGAACTTAATCCTCCACTCCATTTTATCTGTTCCTAATGTTTGCTCATAAACTCACAACAGATCTTTTATTATTATCAAAGCACCAAATGTCCCATTAAGTGGTAGCTAACAAAATTTACTTTTTAATTTAACTAATAATTTCATATATTTGGTTAAAATATTTATTAAATAATACAAAATATTCAACAAAATGCATTTGGTGAATCATCTGTAAAGTTATCATAATCATACTTTTAAAATCTGAAACTAAGATATGAGAATGCTTAGGCAAATTGGCTGTGTGCATCCTTAAGTTGTTCCCAAAGCAGTAGTTTTACACAATGTCCATAGAAATTCAGAATTTTCTAGTCAATGGAGATGGTTATACCAAAAGTTAAGTATGTATGAGGCATAATTTCAAAACCAGTGAACATTCTATGAAAATTGAAAATATAGCAATAAAGAACATATTACCATTAATCTTCTATTACCACACATATTATGTCTTTTTTGTCACTTTCTGAAGCAATTCTGGAGATCCTCTTTCATGAGTATCTTTAGTTGGTTTGTCATGGCTGCTTCATTGAGAATCAACTCATGACATTTGCCTTTCATGGTCATTCTGACTTTGGGGAAGAGCCAGGAGGCACATGGCACTAGACCCCATAAATAAGATGGATAAGGAAACGCCATAATGTTTTTATTTTACAGAAATTATCATAAATACTTTGAATTGATTTAGGACAATGAGGCAGCCACAAAAAGATACTTACCAAAGAAGACTTTAGAAATGCTTCAGAAAATGGTAAGAAAGATGTTCTAAGTGAGTTGGAATATTTTCAGGGGAATTAATGGCAATGCCATTTTTACTGTAATACTTTTATTTGAGAAATTAAATATTTACTGTATTTTTAATCACACTTTGTGTTTTTTGTACAATTGAGGTGACTTTACCATTAAACGAACTGACATTAAGCCTATAAATTTTAAGTGTGTTCGTATGAGAAGAAATCAAGGTTTTGAACTGGTGCTGTCCAATCCCCTGCATCTGGAGTCACCTGCATCTGTGCTGAGTGGTGCCTGTGAGACAGGAGCCTGGGAACCCTCTTTGCAGGTGCTCCACTGTGAGCAGGTTTGGGATGGTCTTCAGTTCTAGCTGCTGCACAGCTTGCTCCTGCCCTCTGACCTCTGACTGGACTCTGGCTCTGGGTCTTATCTCCCACCCCGTGTGATAACTTTCTTTTGGCACAGGCCTGCTTGGCTGTCAGTGTTTACTTGTGTACACCTCACGCTGCCTCTGAGTTTTAACTTCTGCCCTGTCCTCTTGCCAACCTGGGTGCAACAAGTTGTGAAATAGTCTATGGGTGATATCTGACACAGGGACCATGTGGCTCTCACTGAGAAGATCAAAGTGCTCCCCACATTGACCTGGTGCTGGCTGGAAAGCCTGGGTTATCTCAGCAAACAGTGACTACCCTCTGTGAGCTTTCTCAAGGCCATTGCTGACAATTTAAAGTGAGGCCTGTTGTTAGGAATTGAAATAACTGGCGATGAATAATCAGTAAATTAGGAGGCTGCTGAAGGACATCTGGAATTTGTTTCTGGATAAAGCACCTCTAGACAATTTACAACTTGAAGAAACAGGGCTGTATTGGCAATTTTAAGTCTGAAGATCCTCTAGAGGATAATCTGATGCCTCTGGGATAAATCAAAGAAGAAAAGATTTTGTGTGTTTATGGTAGAGCTTCTTATTATATGGAGATATTAGGGATTGAAATTTACACTCCTAGAGTTTTGCTTTGTATTTACTGGCTAACGACAGAGCACAGACTAACCATGACTAGAGACAGCAATGCTTTCTGTTGATTTATTCATATTTGGCAGCTTTGTAGAATAAATTCTATAAGATTTTATGGTTTATTCTGGGGAGAAGGGTTAGTATTTTGGGATTTTTTTTTTAAACCAGTGCTATGCATTATAGACCAAAATGTTATTAAGGAAAAGTATTATCTAATAAAAGATTTAAATGGGATAGAGCTGTGACTTTCAATAATATTGTAAGATCTTAATATGCAATTTATAATGTTATTCTGGCCACAAGATCTCTACTCATGTAATTTATTATTAATAATGAAACAATTAATTATTATAACTTACTGTTATTAAATAAAATGTTAAATTTAGATAAATTAGATGTGTACCTGGTATATATCTGATATTGTGAAAAATATATTATCAATATGATCTCATTCATGTAGATATTTTATTCCTGTTTTATAGTTGGAGATATTGATTCATAAATGTATAAATAATTTTATAATTATATTAAATGTATAAATGTATACATTTATACATTTAAATGTATAAATGTATACATATATAAATGCATAAATTAAGTGTATAAAATGATTTATAAATATATAAATAGTAAAAATAATTTACTAGCCCCAGCTAGTAAAAAGCAGAACTATTATTTAAATTTAGGTGTATCTTTTTATCTATAAAGTAGAGAAAATACTAACAGAGTACTTCTAAATTCAGTATAACTAAAGAAGCATTCTGTAAGCATTAAAGGGATATGCAACTGTTAGATATCCTTAATATTGTTGATAGGCTTTGTAATGAGCAACTGTCCTTTGCCCTTGGACAACTTGAAGAATTGAGACACATATTGAGGTAATTTTCTTCTATGCATGGTATCATCAGATTGTGAATATGAAGCAAAAGAGGAACTATAAGTTGACAAGAACATGGCTCTGGACCATTGAGTTATGATGCAGAAACAAAAGACAGTGCTTTAAGTGGCATCGAGGAGGAAGAGACCTATGAACCTGAAGACTGTCTGGAGGGTGAGAAAATCACTTGGGAGAAGTCTGCTTGCTTCAACTTCAGGTTCGCTAATTAGTTTTGCAGAAAAGCAGCTGGTTACACTGCCCAAGGGGTCAACAGCTGCACATTTTTCAGTCCACCTTTATGTGAGTCAAGTTGTTTAAAAGTAAACGAATATTGATGGTTTTATTTTCAGTAAGCAAATGTCGGATCCATTGGTCTAGTGCTTTCCATTTCAGATTTATATCTCAGATAAGTTTTTTATATTCACATTTGTAGCTAACCACAACCAAAGGTCTTTATAATGATGAACTCTCAAATCCTTTCTAACTGTGAAACTACACCTTGTATAATCTGCTAAAAAGGCAAGAAATCAGTGTATGTTACATAAATACCTTCTATTGAAATAATTAAAATGTTAAAAATTCTGTGCTCAGCTTTCAGTATCAGTTCCTGGAAATATGGTTAATTAAGATTTATATATTAATTATCATTCAATAATAGTTTACTGCTATTAACTATTTCTACTATAAACTGTTAAGTAACAGTTTATAATTTATGCAGGATTTTACATATTTGATGTACTCAGCCCTGGGAGTTGGGGACTATTATCCTTATAATTTGAATTTCTTTGAGAATATTGTACAAAGAAATGCTGTACATCCTCAGAAGAACTGAAACCATTTTCCTTAATGTAACCACAAACACATAATCTAATTTCCCTTCATGACCCTGGCTTCTAGGAATAGCAGATTCTAATGTGATGGTTATTTTGGAATAGTATAGCAACTTTTACAGTTAGCACATTTTTTTTTGTTCTGATTTTCTATTGCTCCTTTATGAACCTCAATATGACTATTTTATATATATATATATATATATGTGTGTGTGTGTATGTATATATATACATATATATATACACATATATGTATATATATGATTTTAAAAACCTTCAGATGTGGGAAGGTAGTATGAGAAAAATGAATAAGTTAATGAATTATTTTGACTCTTTTTTCCTTAATTTTGGAGTTAAGTGAAGCTATGTGAATTTTATAAACGGCAGAGCTAGGACGTCAGCCCAAGTCTGTTGATTGTCTTGTTATTTCCTCCCCCCAGAGGATTCTACCCCTTGAGATTTAGTGAGCTAAGAATTAATGCCTTCCCTCAGGGGTGTGAAACTATCACATTTTCTGCCCAAGGTTGTGAAAATCCAACTTAGGGTTTTTGTCTTACAACTCATAACTTACGATTTGTATCTTCAGTGTATTCTTGATGATCTATAAAAACCAAAGAAAAAGCAAAGAAAGACTGTGCTTGGCTTTCTCCTTGGCTTCCATACATTAATTCAGGTATTTGGCAAAAACTTGGCTAGGCCGGTGGGATGGGTGATGATGAGGGAGGGTAGTGCGCGGAGGGGTGTGGCTACAGGGTGAGGGCGGGCTCTGGAACATCCAGAGGACTACTGCACATCCACCCATCTCTTCCTAAAGAGGAAAAACTGCTTCTTTCTCTGCAGCCCAGACATCTTGGTCTGTTGAGATATTGCAGCAGCTGCCACCCAGTTCTCCCTGCAGCTCAGCATGAATTTTTCTCTTTGTTAGAAAGATGATATAAAAAGTCAATGCATTATTTATGGTAGTTATTTTCATCATTACATATTCACAATAATTGAAAGGTGGAAGTAGAGCATAATAGAATAGAATGGGAAGAAAACGATCTGCAGTAACTTCAAACACAATCATCAGAAATGTTCAGTTGCTTAAAAATAACAAAAACAGAAGCCAAAAAACAAACACTGGATCTTAAAATACTATGTGAGCCACCCACATCTGCAAAGCTTTATTTCTACTCGTATTTATTTGTCTAAAGCAATAGCATTAATGTATCTTAGAACGTGAAGGAAAATTCTCAATTTTTTCCATGTTGCAGAGCTCATAATGAAGTTATTTAGTGTCAGACTGACAAAGCTTGTGATGAGGTCAAGGTAATGGGTTCTGGTTTGACCCAACTACAGTTCCTTTTGTACCTAAGCACTGTACCACTGACCTCAGCCAACTGGCTATTGAACATATATTCTCAGTTATAAGGAGAACTGATTGAGGTAATGTAGATGGGTCAGTCTAAATTTATCATCTGTGTGAAACAATACTATCTTCATCAACAAAGGACGGTATGCACTGGTTAGATATTAAAAAGGTATTTTGTAAGAAGGTGCTAAGCCTTGTGTTCCTTATGGTAATAAGAATTATTTGGGCTAGACAGGATGAAGAATCTCTATTAAGAGGCTGATATGGTTTAAATGTGTCACCCAAAGTTCATGTGTTAGAATCTTAAAGTGTAACTTAATCTCTGAATGAGATCTGAGGTCAGTAGCTCATAAAGGACCATCCCTCATGAATAAATTAATGTCATTATATAAAAGTGGGTTTGTTATCATGAGAGAGGGTTATAAAAAGCACATTGGTTCTTTTATTCTTTCACTGTCTTGCCATTTTACTTTCCACTATGTGATGACCCAGCAAGAAGCTTCTTATTACATATGACGTTTTGGATCTGGGACTTCCTAGCTTCTGGAACTGTAAGAAATACCTTTTTCATTCTAGATTGCCCATTCCAGTATGGGATGCTATAGTCATACAAAATAGACTAAGAGGCTTTCAGACAAAAGAAAATGTAACATAACAAACACTAATACAGTAAAATTATATTATTCTATGTAATAAGAATTCTAAAGACATACTGGATGACTCTGCAGCCAGTTAATTTAGTGGCTTAATGATGTGATCAGTGTAACCTTAGATTGTCTCTCATTTAGCTCCTTTCTGGTCCTGTTGACTTCCCCGTGGTCCAACTCCTACTTGGTCACACAGGGCTCTCACAGTTTCAGATGCTGTCAGCATGTACAACGGTCAAGATAAAAAACAGACCCTTTCCTCATCTCTTTATTAGAGATAGTCTCTAATTTTCATCTCTTTATTTTCCTCTCTTTATTAGAGCTGAGACAATTTTCTAAAGGCATTTTTAGATTTCCCTTCATATTTCACTGGGGATAATAATCTCAATGTCTTTTGCTTTTTCATAGGTAAAAAGAATAGAAAAACAATGAAAAGAGTAATTTTAATTTCATTCAAATGGAAGAAGTTGGGGAATTGTTTTTTGACTAACAATAAAAAAGCCCTTTTAGTATCAAATTGGTCAAATCACATCTAAATATATACCATTTGCCTCCATCTTACTTGATAAAAGGTATTCATGTTTATGTAAAACACACACACAACTCTCCTTAAAGACAAGCTATATTCTCTGTAGTCAAGAGCCAATTTTATGTCTAGGATTTCTGGGGTTTTGAAAAATATTTTTTATTTATTTATTTTTAATATTTTTGGTGGTACTGTGGATTGACCCTATAGTCATCACACTGAGCTACATTCTAAGTCTTTTTTAACATTTTGATTTTGGGACAATCTCCTTAAGTTACTAAATTGCCTAGGCTAGGCTCCAACTTTCAGTTCTCTTGCCTCAGCCTCCTAGGGTGCTAGGATTACAGGAGTGTGGCACCAACTCCTCCTCTTTGACTCTTAACCTTTCTCTTTCCCAACCTGGTCTATGAACAATATAGTTCAAAACCAAATTTTCATTAAGAGCATAACTAATATAAAATAGGATAAAAATTTCCCCTAAACCTCTACCAAAAATCAATTTTGATTCTCAAAAGAAGACCTTAGGAAACAAACACCAGTTGCTGGTCTGTAACACTTCCCTTCTGTTGGATGAAAGCCAAAGAACTATGTATGCATCTTGGCAAAAGAAAGGGGAGCGTAGCCCAATCTGCACTAAGAAATAGACTTTCTTTTCTTTGTTGTGGGAGAAATGGTTTACAGAATTTCAATATTTGTTATTTTTTCCTCTTGGGGACATAGTTCAGCCACCTTCGCAAACTTGTTTGAATTTTGTTGTGGCAACTTAGATTGACTTTCATCCCATAGGATAGTAGTGGAACTACCATGTATCGCTTGCTGGCTGGACCCATAAAGCCAGCAGCATGTGTGCACACGTTATTACTGTTCCTCCTTCCAGCTCACTGAAGTGGAACTGTCTGATAAGCTTAAGTGACGTGTGTTGGGTATGGCACAACCTCTTTCAGCTTGGATTTCTGAATTGCCATGTGGACCAAGGGTACAACACCTAACTTTAACTGGCTTACTCCTGTTATGTGAATAAGCAATTCCTACTATATTTGAGAATATGTAAAGGCTAGGTCTATTTATCATGGTGGTTATTCTACTTAGACCAATATAATTTTCCTTTGTGCTAACAGTGAAGATGAACATTGACAAAAATGTATTCCTCAGGGCTACAAAGCTCTAGTAGTCTATAATCTGTTGGTGGAAGTTTAGGAGCTAGAGAATTGCCTTAGTGACCAGACACTCACGGACCATTGTTTATTAACCTTGGGCTTTCTTTGAAAATACAATTCCTGTAAGCACTCAGTTGGTTTCAGGTGCTTCCAGTCAATTCCACAAGCAAATAACACAGCCAACAATCTTTTCTAGAAATAGACTGTGAGTCTGTGAGTTCCTGACCCAAAGCCAAGACTTCTACAGGAGGCTGGTGTTCCTAGACCTCAGATTAATGACCTCTGCCCTGAGGCGATTTCAAACAATAACCTTGGGTAGGAAGGCAATACCCATAATCCAATCTTGGCCATCTGGGGTTTTCTCTTTGTCAGGTAGAAATAACTTTACAAAAATTGTTTAAGACAGGCTTGGAAGATTAAACTTGTCTTTTGACTCAGATTTATCTGCTGCTACTAAATCTCCTGTTTTTCTCTTCAAGATGGTCCATCGTCAATTGAAAAGTGTCTGTTTCCCATGAAACCTCACTGAAAGGCATCCACTGATGCTCCCACCACTTCCCCTAAGATCAGTGCCTCCTAAGGCTCCAGGTTTTATCCAACTGATGCCTCCACAACCTCATAAAATGAGTCCAAATTCTCCAGCCATCTCCTGCAGTTCTCCCGTTTACCCATTTCTTTATTTAGTTTCTTTTCAGTATCCCATTTTTATTTCAATACTTGCCATCATAGAGTTTTAGTTGCTAAAATAAGAAGTCAAATCTACCCCATTTAAAAGCAAATTGAATTTGCTAAAAAGAAATTAGTTAAGAATCATAGAGAATGAAACACCAGGGTCAAAGATTGTGTTGTCAGGGAAACTGGCACAAATCGCATGCAGGACCTGCTTGGGTGAGTGAGCGCACAGCTCACTGTCGTGAAGTAGAACCCCCGCCACTCACACGGCTGACGCCCCAGAATGGAGCACTGAGTGCTGCCACTGCTACATACCGCTCTGGGACATTAATCCACCACCACAGTAAGAATTTTTTCGTCATTTCATACTCCAGACCCCAATCTCATTGGCTTAGTTTAGGTCTCGTGGATACTCCTGATCTGGAAGAGAAACCCAGACAATAAGATTCAAACAATAAGAGAAACTCAAACAATAGCATTCATTTGTAATTCGACTCATACACTAACAACTCCTTCAATTAAAAAAGTAACTTGGAGTGGGCCGGAGGGTTAGCTCAGTGGTTACAGCGCCTGCCTTGCAAGCGCAAGGCCCTGAGTTCGATCCCCGGTAACCACATATAATGGTGGGTGTGGAGACTCAGGCCCACCAACAATCAATACCGCATATCACAATGCCGGGCGTGGTGGCTCACGCCTGTCATCCCAGCACTCGGGAGGCAGAGAAAGGAGGATTGCTGAGTTCGTGGTGGCTTGCCTGGGCACCATAGTGAGCTCAGGGCCAGCCTGAACTACAAGCGAGACCCTGTCTCAAAAAGAAAAAAAAAAAAAAAAGTAACTTGAAGAGAGAGTAGCCAGAGAGGAGGATGAATATTTCCTATCACCCTCTTTAGTAACTTAAAAATATACTTCAATACTGTTATTTTCTAACAGAAAGTTAGAGCCTCCAGCTTGTATTAATCCATTCAACAAGTACTTCCCAGGCTCGCTATGCATCAAATCTAATGATTAGTTGATTCTCAGATCTTTTTATCCCTTTGAGAGTAAGAATATGCTTTTCTAGATTGCATCTCTGATTGATCCCTGTTATTGGGAGTTTGTCAGTAAGAAATGTGCATCTGGAGACTATGTAATTTTAATTCCAGTCCACCTGGACTAGAATTTACTTAGAAACATTGTGGCAATTTCTCAACAATGTTTACACAGGATCCCAGAGCAAAGGCCACAGGAGGCTAACATTATCTGCCGGGGACAAACACGCCCTCAACCTGAGCCAGCCCTTCAAGCTCACCCTCAGTGTTCCTTTCAAATCCTATACCAACAAATTCGGTGATACTTCTCAACCCCAAAGACCTGCCCCCCAGCAGTCTAATCTCTCTATATTTTTATAACAATGATTTCCATTACTCTGTCTAGCTTCTTACTGTTCATTGCCTTGGAATAGTATAGATTTTCAAGAAATCTCATTTCATGATGAAGAAAAATGCCATCACCTTGATCTTCTTCCTTGATAACTCACTATACCTTCATGAAACTAATCTGAACTTTGTTTTCCTCAAAGCATCCAATTTCCTTTAACCATTTCAACTAAAACTAATCATTCTCTCACAGTTTAGATCTAGAATGTCTACCAAAGGCTCACATAGTAGGAAGTGGGGTCTGTTGAAAAAAGAGTGAGTCCTTGGGATTATGAATGGGAGAGGTTTACCTCCCCACCATGATCATCTCTTCCCTTTTTTTTTTTTTTTTTTTTTGAGATAGGGTCTCACTTTGTAGTTCAGGTTGGCCCTGAGCTCACTATGGTGCCCAGGCAAGCCTGGAACTCGGCAATCCTCCTGTCTCTGCCTCCCGAGTGCTGGGATGACAGGTGTGAGCCACCACACCTGTCACTGTGGTATGTGGTGTTGATTGCCAGTGGGTGTGAGTCACCACGCCCAGCATTGTATGTGGTTACCAGGGATCAAACTCAGGGCCTTGTGCTTGTGAGGCAGGTGCCGGAACCACTGAGCTAAATC
>PVIC010023667.1:0-26648 GCA_004025085.1 Thryonomys swinderianus | reverse complement strand
AAGACCTCTACTCTGAAAACTATAGGACTCTGAAAACTGAGATAGAAAAGGAAACCAGAAAGTGGAAAGATATCCCTTGTTCCTGGGTCGGGAGAACCAACACCGTCAAAATGGCTATACTCCCACAGCTACTATATAGATTCAATGCAATTCCAATTGAAATTCCAACGGTATACTTCACAGAGCTAGAGAAAATAATGCAAAAATTCATCTGGAACCACAAGGAACCTAGAATAGCAAAAGCAATTCTAAGCAACCATGACATGGCAGGGGGTATTACAATTCCCAATTTAAAACTCTACTATAAAGCTGCCGTGATAAAAACAGCACATTTTTTAAATGAAGAAAGAAAGAGGCCCCTAAGCAGTTCCTTCTCTTCCCTAGCACCTGAGGTACAATCTTGCTGAATGCCACACTTCTGACCCCGTGGCCTGAGTCTGGCATGAGTGAAGATCTGAATGTACCAGACACCCTGACATTGGCCTCCACGCCAAGCCCTCAGCTGATGCGGCGTCTGACTGTGCTGAGCTCTGGAGCTGGGGCTCCCCGTCTCACTTCTGCAGACAGAACATTCTGATCCCCTGGCTTTCCAGCCTGCACCTTAAGGACCTGGCAAAGTGACCACAAGGCCACCAGCTGTTTTTACCAGAGTTAGCGGTTTTGAAAACCAAGATGCTAATGGGACTTAAGTCGATCAAAAGGGAGAGAAAAACTTAGAGACCAAAAATTCACCAACTAATAAAAAATGACAAGCAGGAGACACTGTAAACAAGAGTGTCCTTTCTGACTCCCTCAGACATACTATGGATGTGTGCGTCTTGGGGGTGGTTGTGGGTTGTTTTCTTTCGATGTCAGCAAGGCTCTTTCAACTCTACCCTCCATAGTCACTCACACAGTGGCAAGGTACATTTGGAGAACAGGAATTTTCAAACCCAAAATGTGTGTTGTCAGAGAGGTAGTAAGGAATGCACGGCCCTGGTCTCCTGAAGCAAGAGCCCAGATGGCACCTGGGTATTTCAAAAAATCCAACTGGGTGTGGCGGTGCCTGTGCCTAATTCTAGCACTCTAGGAAGCTGAGGCAGGAGCAGCCTGGGCAATTTAGTAATGCAGTGAGACTGTCCCAAAAGCAAAAAATAGAAAGACCAGGAGCTGGAGCTCAGTACAAAGGCCCCAATATACACACACACAAAGCAAAACAAAAGCCCAATGCTGGTCCACACCTAGTACGTATTAAATCAGAATACTGAGGACGTACCCAGGCAGCTGTAGCTTTTAAAAGTCTCTCTGTGCCTTTGATGTTCACCCAGCTGCTGAAGCAGTGACTCTCCAAGCTGCCCATGCACAGAATCATCAGAGGACTTGGAACACTGTAGTCTAAATCTGAATTAGATGGCCTGAGTGTGAATTTCTAACAGTCCCCCAGAACACATGTCCTTAACCACAAGAGGCTGTTTAACATTTCATTTACATTTAGTAAAATTCAAAATTCAAAAAATATAACTATATCATCTCAGTAACATATGGGCCCTGTTCCAACAACTCAAAAATCGAGTCTGGCAGTGAATGTCAAATGGGACTACAGCAGCCCAGCAGGGCACACGGTTGTGACAGTGGGAAGTGCCACTGCTGGGTCATGGCTCTGTGTTCTTCCCACAGCAACTTTTAAAAACAAGCACGGGGGGCTGGAGGGTTAGCTCAGTGGTTCCAGTGCCTGCCTTGCAAGCGCAAGGACCTGAGTTCGATCCCCAGTAACTACATATAATGCTGGGCGTGGAGACACACCCACCAACAATCAACACCGCATACCACAATGCCGGACGTGGTGGCTCACGCCTGTAATCCCAGCACTCGGGAGGGAGACAGGAGGATTGCTGAGTTCACGGCGGCTTGCCTGGGCACCATAGTGAGCTCAGGGCCAGCCTGAACTACAAAGCGAGACCCTGTCTCTAAAAAGCAAAAAAAAAAAAACAAGCACGTGATTTTCTCCACGGTGCTTTCTCCTGTGCTAAAATCACCACGCAAAGTAAATGTCAGATTCAAAACACTGGTTTATTTCTTGTAAATGAACACATCTGTGTGTGTGTAATCGCGGAAGAGAAGCAAGCTAACTTCCTCTCTGGATCCATCCCTCTGGGAACACCCAGAGCAGCAGCCACAGCGGCCAGCCTGGCTGGCTCTGCTCAGCAGGCACAGTCGCTAGCAGCATGATTCTGCCCACTGGAGCGAACTCGGCTTTTCGTATTGTTCCCTAAACAAACAGAAGCAAAGAGAGAACAAAGCAGGACAGCGACAGCAAGTCCCATGTGTATAGAGTGGGTGCAGCAAGTGCCAGACAAGGAAGGGTGGTGGCTGAGCAACAGTCAACTCCAGAGCCACACGGCCTCTGCACCACCTTAGCATCTGTGTGACAGAAAATAACTGATCCCTTTCAAAGCATTCTCTCCTGTGCAACGTGGAGAAAAAGGCAGATCCTATCTCAGGTAGTTTAAAAGAGAAAATGCCCCGTATTTTTTTTAATAAAAGTCATTAAGATTGCTCTGAATCATAATAAAAATAATTTGTTCCCTATAGGTTAAGGCACTAGGTTTTGTTCACATCTGCAACATTAATGAGAATTAAATTGTGTCATGTACTGGTACAAATTCCCAATGTTGAGTGTGATCATGATGTGTATATACAATGTACCAATAAAGATAAAAGTAAACTTGGGCTGGAGATTTAGCTCAGTGGTTCCCGCGCCTGTCTCGCAAGCCCAAGGTCCTAAATTCAATCCCCAGTAACCACATACAATGCTGGGCATGGTGACTTATGCCCACCAGCAATCAATACCACATACCACAGTGCCGGTGTGGTGGCTCACGCCTGTAATCCCAGCACTCAGGAGGCAGAGGCAGGAGGATTGCTGAGTTCCAGGCTTGCCTAGGCTACATAGTGAACTCAGGGCCAGCCTGAACTATAAAGCGAGACCTCAAAAAAAAAAAAAAAAAAGATAAAAGTAACTAAAAAAAAGTACAGCAACATTATGGGAGAGTCCGAATTATTTCTTAGAAGTCTGTTAAATCCATGCTGGAAAGAGCCACTGGTAAACTTTTAAGACAGCTGTGAAGCAGAGTCTCTCAGCCATTAGCCATCAAATGGTTCTTGAAATCAGGACAAGTGAGTCTGCCTTTTGATCTTTTGAGACAGGGTCTCCCTTGGGAGCCCAGACGGCCTCTAACTCACTCCTTGCACTCAGCCCAGGCAGTGCCACAGTTGGAGGCGTGCACCACTACCAACAGTTCCCTTATTCTCAGAGCAGTCTTGTAATTCATTGTAGAAATTTTAGAAAATGTAAATATGCTTAGAAAAGATAAAATTTAAATTACCCTTAGCCTCATTATGTGGGTTTATATGTAGCCTTCTGTTTTTTAAAATGCATATGATAACCTTTATTTTTAGTCTATAAAAGTTGAATGTGATTTTTTGGAAGCCAGATATGTGTTGCTACATGTTAGAAACACACAACTGCTGGGGATTTAACTTAAATGGTACCAGGCCAACCTTGGATGCACAAGGACCCAAGTTCAATCCCTGGTACCTCAAAAAAAAAAAAAAAAGAAATACACAACAATCACATTCATCAGAGGTGATTTGTTCCCATACATGATCCACCTTGCTGCTTCTTTCTACCCCTTTTTCCTCCCCTCCCCTGATCCTCTGGCCCTTTCAAAGGTGAAGTTTAGGGGCTGGAGATGTGCCTCAGAGGTGCTGCCTACACAGGTTCAGTCCTGGACTGCCTCCCCAAAACAGAGAAGTTGAATCTTTTTATCTATTTTCACTTCACATCTCTTTATATAAATATGCAGATTTATACAGAAGTTCAAATACACTAATAAGTTTTATTTTATTTTATTTTTTTGAGACAGGGTCTTGCTTTGTAAATTCAGGCTGGCTCTGAGCTCACTATGTAGCCCAGGCAAACCTCAAACTCAGCAATCCTCCTGCCTCTGCCTCCCGAGTGCTGGGATAATAGGCGTGAGCCACCACACCCAGCTACATAAAATTTTAAAAGGATACATATGTTATTTCTTTGTATGTATTATACTCTAATTTACTTAAAGTTTAAATAAATTAAAGTCCCCTAGTGTGGATAGTTCAGTTGTTTTCAGGTTGCTCTCTGTGAAACCCCTTGAAGGGTTCCCCTTTCTCTCCCTCTTTGGTGTAACTACAAAAGCATTTTTGACACATATTCCCTCAAAATACTCACTGATACAGAGTTTGAGGCCAGCGTTGGCCACATAGTGAGTTCAAAGCTAACTTGAGCTACAGAGTGAGACCCTGTATCAACAAACAAATGGAACTCCATGGCGAGACATCCACTGTATGACCCAGAAAAGGCTCAGTGTTGATAGGGATTCGAGAGCTTGCTCTGCAGGAAACCCCATCACCGTTCTGCTCTGACCTGGGCACCGCCTCTCAGGCATCTGGGCGTCACTCACAAAACCCTCCCGTTTCTTTCTGCTGCTCTCTGGGTGACTTTCCCCTTCTTAGCCTAATGCATGTCCTGAATGTGTAGGTGTGGGGGAAACATCCTCCAGCCCCCAACTGGTATTTCAAAAACACATGGGCCTTTATTTTGACAATTAAATTCCTGTTACTGCAGAAACTGTGTCCAACTCTACTTCCAGTGCTGGAAGCAGTCCTGATACTCAAAACAGCGCATGTTTTTCTCTCTGCCTCGGAAAGCGGGTGTCACACGGGTTAAGGGCTTAATTCATTATTATCTTCCCCATCCACATTCATCACAAGACACCCTGCCCAGGAAAGCAAGAATGAGAGGTTATTGTTAAGAGAGAATGAATGAGACAAAGTCACTTCTGTTCTTCTGACTTGACAGTATAACCGAGGCAGGGACATTGTGACCAAGGAGGATCCAGTGAGCCCCCAGCAGCACCTACACAGCTGCCACCTGGTGCTGTGAAAACAAACCTGGCTCTGGGGCTTGGGACACCAGGGGGAGTGGAGAAACTCAAGCCAAGAGCAAGACTCGCTCTTGGATTCCATTCCCAACTGTCCCTTCCTATGCTGGGCATCCCTGAGACTGAAGCTACATCAACTCCTTTCTTCCTAAGATACTAAACCCATGCAGTGGGTTGCAATGATCTCCTGCGAACAAGGAGCCATTCTGCAAACCCCATCTGCACAAGCGGCTTGGGAAGAGTCTCAGTTTCTTATATCTCTAGTCATCAGGAGTTTCTGCAAACTTGGAGTCAGGATGTGGGACATGAAGGCAGTCATTCATCTGGCCCTGCCAAGAGCCACCCAGTGGCACAGGCACTGAGGGAGATGCTTCCCCAGAGACAATTTTGCTCATTGAGTTGGCTACGTGTCCTGTCCCCACAGCAGCAATGCAAACGCATCCTGAACTTCCCAGTGGAATCTGTTTTCACAGAGTTGGTGGTAAAAGCTCTTCTCAAAGATCAGAGGCAAGAGCCGAAAGCAAAGGGCACAGAAAACACCAGAATCCTTTTTCTGGGACTTCAAAGGCTTGTTCTACCCACCAACTTACAAGAGGCATTTGATGTGGAAGAGTTTCAAGAAGTTGCTGGAGGTCAAGAGAAGGGCAAGCGTTTCTTGGTAGCTATTTTTTTTCTATCACAACAAACAAAAAAGGGACCCAAAAGCCAGGGAGCAATCCCAGAGAGAACCCCAGCTCCCTGCCCTACTCACTCTGTGGCCACTATCTGGGGGATTGGCTCGTCCAGGAGCTCCAGGCTGTGCAGGATCCAGTAGCAGAGCCATGGGCGGCTGGCATCCAGACACTGTGAGAGGGACAGGAAGAAAATACACCCTTATTCAGTCCTCCCACAACCCACTGGCAAGGCTGGATCTGCCTCACTCCCCACAGCTTGGCCAGGGGAGGAGGGCACCCTTCCTTGGTGAACATGGGGTGCTCAGCCAGGACTGAAATGATCACCTGGGAGGAAAGGAAAAAGGGATTTAAAAAGTTTACCTTATACCAAATAAGCCCTTCCCACCAGACATCTAAGGAAGGCTGCGCAGGGGACTCACTACACCTCAGGAAGTTAAGGGCTTCCTGGTACAGACCCAACGGATCCACACAATCTCAAAAAGAGAGCTGCTGGATTAACTCATTCTCAGCTCCGATAAATATTGGGTAACTACTTGTGCCAAGCTCTGTTATAGACAGTGGAGGCAGGAAATGGAAAGGAATTTGCTTCTGATTCTGCAGGTGTTTGGGAAATGGAGTGTGTGTCATCTTAGAAGAAGACTTCAAACAGTCACAGTGAGTGCAAGTTCTTCTGCATCTTTTGGGAACAAAGTGGAACACAGCACATGAGCACATGCTCCTGGGCAATGCAGGAAACAGTCCTGAGTAGGCACGTGGCAGAGGTTCATTCTGCCTGGGGAGCCAGCAGAGGCTTCCAAAGGTGACTTGTAGACAGAGTACAGTCCTAACTCAAGGGCTAGACAGCCACCAAGATCTGAGGCCAGACTCGGGAGGTAGCAGCAGCAGCAGCAGCAGTAGTAGTAGCAATGGTGCTCCTGTTATATAATGAGGTCCAGAGAAACCAACTTTTCCGAGATTACAAGAATACTAAATGTCAAAGCTGAGACAAGAATGAAGGTTTTAGAGTTTTACTCTAGTCCTCACTTCATCACCCCAAGCTACTGACCTCTTCAAAAATGTGCTGCCAATGCCAGCTGTAGTTAACTGGTCACTGGGGTCCAGGCTGGTAGCCACCAAAGACACTGCTAAGCATCTGGCCTTGGTTTAAATCACTGCTCTTCTTCTCACCAGTCCTGTGGCTCTGAGCGATGACCTTCTCTGTGCCTGAGTCTCCCTCCGTAAAAACTAAAGTTGGCCTAACTCATAGAGGCTGAGTGAGTGAATAGGTGGGGAAACTTTACCACAATGCCCGGAGCCGTCCCTCCCTCTGCATCCCCGCTGCACCCTGAGCAACCCCTCTGCTGTTACTCCCTCCCTGCCTTGGAGCAGCTGACCACAGACTGAAATCTCTGGAACCACGATCCAAAAGAAAAACCTTCTCCCAGAAGGTGCACATCAGCGACTTAGTCCCAGCAGTGGAAAGACGATGAGGGGGAATGAAAGCTGACAGCCCTCGCGCAGAACCCAGGCCAGAGATGGATTCTGTTGGTTTGTTTACCTGGAATTGGTTTCAACAGTTAACTGCTGGGAGAGGCAGATAAGACCTGGATTTCCCTGCTTCATCTGAGAGGAAAATGTGGCTGCCTTGGGCATAGATTTCCAAGAGGCAGCAGCCAGGATGGGTGAGGTGAATGCACAAGGCCTTCAGTGAACCTCGGCCTCCACTCAGCCCAACTGCCTATCTGTGCTACCCATTTGGGCCCGACATCCATGACAGACACGAATCTGTGTCATAATAATCAAATGTACACTGACTAAATAAGAGATTAAAAATGGGGCTGCTCTGTACACTGTGGGGGAGGAAGATGGGTCTTCCTGTTCGTCTCCACCCTGTGCCTGTCGCTTGGTCCCACTCCCAGCCCCACAGACTTTGACCACCACCTACTCCTGAGCTCCTCTGGAGACCCCATGGCTCTGGGGAATATGCTTTTCATCCACTCAAAGTTGGGCTGACAGTGCTAATCACAAGTGGTCTCCGAGTTTCATATGCTGGTCCTCTGGCTGGGAAGGAACCAGCTGTTTAGAGCAGCAGCCTGACAAGGCAACTGATCCACCATCCGAGGGGTCGCGAGAGGGGCTGTGAAGGCCTCAGCTGTGACCGCATGCAGGGGAAAGCCTCACTCCATCCGAGGACCCTACCAGCCAGCCCAAGACCAGATGGGAGTGGCCAGCTCTGCTCCTGTCAGAAGTACTGTCTCAGCTGGCGACGATGCCCTGGTTCCCACCAGCGCCACACAGTACATGTGAGGCTCAAGTCAGGCCCAACAGCACTTTCCACTCAAATGGGAAAAACAAAAAAGAAAGACTTGGTAACGAACTTGATAGAAAGAATTCCTGGGCAACATATTTACCTCGTAGGCATCAGTCAGTTGTCGAAGGCCTCTTTTCAGATAATGGAAGTGCTTCTCCCTCTGCAAAATAAGCCTAGAAAGACAAAAAGCCTGTGAGCTTATTGTGTGTGGTAGCTCATGGTTTCTCTTCATACCAGCACACACATGCACACATGTGCCCACCACACATCTCTGATGTGCATGAATACTGTGCTGGCAGAGATGACGTTGGGCAAGCTGAGATGCTGTGACAAGCATGCCCTGCCAGGCAGTGACAATGCTAGAAGCTCTGCCGGTGAGCACCAGGACAGGTACCCTTGCATGTGTCCATCCTGTGGGCAATCAGACAGCTGATCCTTTCAGTCTTTCCCCTGAGATCCTCCGCTGTTCCCTGCGTGGCCCTCAGTTACTCATGTTATTCCCTCCCTAAATCCCAGCTCCCATGTGCTGACCCACGGCCCTGGCTGGGGACAGTGTTTGTCTTCGGCAGCCAGCCACATCCTGGGCACTGAGGTCAGCGGGACTGGGTGAGACGGAATGTGCCACTGGCCACCTGCACAGGCAGGCAGGGCTACCACTTCGCTTGGCATGGCAAAGTGGGCCTATGTGACCATAGAAGGAAGACAAGGGGAAGATGTGCAGACATTCCCTGTGCATGCCGCCTACAGGGACGAAGGAGAAGGACCAGGCCCTGCACCAGGCAACTCAAGAACTGTTTCCAGGGCTCCCATCCTGCAGTGCCCACAGGAAGGCCACGGTGCAGCCTCCTCCTTAGAGTCTCCCAGTGCAGTACGGGGAGAGAGATATGTATACAAATGGCTACAAAACAAGGGAGGAAATGGGCAGGTTTCAGAGAGGTAAAGCATAAAACAGTACTGAACTTAAAGGGGGGGGTCAATTGTGTTAAGAAAAGAATGATCAGCAGTATTTGTGTGGAAGACACAAAACTGTAGGTGGGCCCAGCAGAAGGGAAAATTTAATTTTACTTACACTCAAAGCCACAGGTAGTGATGGCATGTGTGTACAGCACAGGCCTCAAGTGTGCAAGATGAGTCACAGGAGGAAGAGGACCGTCTGGCCTCAAACAACAGTGAAAGAGAAGTTGCCCAGTCTGCAGGCATCTGGGCAGCAAGCTGGGGAACCCTACTCACTTCAGCAGACAAAGGGAAACAAGGTTTTGAGTGGAGAGAAAAATGACCAGAATGGTGCATTGGAAAAGAACCCAAGAGCAGCAGGTCTGTGGTGTGTTTCCAACCGAGCGACATGCGCGAAGCTGCAGCAGAGCAGGTGCAGGTGCTGAGGCCCCAACAGCTGGGCCCAATGGTGAGCTTCCTGTGGACGTGGGCATGCGAACTGAGAGCAGCCGGAAGGCACATGCTCCGTGGGAAGGGCCCGTCCCCTCTGCCAGCCACATACAAGTCTGATTCACAGCGCGTGGTGTGGAGAGGTGCTGTGCTCTCTGAGCAGGGCCTGTGTGGATCATTACGGGGATTCAGTGCCTTTCTCGCCGTGATGGGCTTTTCTCAAAACACGAGTTGTCACAAAGCCGGTGGCCCCTCACACAAATCTCTCTCCCAGTACTGCTTGCCCTTCCACTTTCCACCCTGAGGTAGGGCAGCACAGGTCCTCCCTGGACATGAAGTGGGTGCAGGTACTGCGCTCCTGGGCTTCCCAGCCTCCAGAACCAGATGCCACAGTAAACCTCTTTATTTTCTAAGTTTCCTTGTCTCAGGCATTCTGTGATAACATACAGATAGCATACAGACTGGGGGCATTTATCCATACACGGCGACAGTTGAGGCTGCAGGAGACATGAGGACAGAAAAGAATGAACACTGATCTGTCAGAAGACCCATCTTTACAGACTTGGAGGAAGACATGAAGCCACTATAGCAATACGGGAAAGATGAAGTGGTATAGTGCCACAGGCGATAGGGGAGCACAGCTTTTGTGGGGGTGTTTAACTGCAGCTGAAGAGAAACAATCGAGTGCCAGTGACCCCAAGAGTGCCAGTGGGGGCAGCACACTACAAGGGCAGGAGAAGCAGACCTGCTTCCTCCCAAAGGAGCTGGGGACAGGCTCTGTAGCACCCACTCTCCTGTGCAGGCAGCGAGGTGGCGGTGACCAGGCCCCGCTCCACAGAGCCACGGCCAGCGGTGGTCACACAAGTACATGACGAACAGAGTCCCATCCGTCTGATAAATGCTGTGCCCAGGAAGGGCAGTGGCTATTCCAGCCCACAGGTAGGCAGTGCGGGTTAGGGCGGTCTCCCAAAGAGAACAGGACTGCACCGAGGCCAGAGGACATGAGTCAGCCAGCAAAAGAGAGGGGACCACAGCACAGTGAAGTCCGTTTAGTTCAAAACTGGAGCCAAAGTACAAGGGAGAGAGCAGAGCAGAGCGGACTGCAGAGGGGGTAGTGGTAGGTCTGCAGGTCTTATAAGAGCAGTGAGCAGTTTACCTTTACACCTAAGAGCGATAGGCACCACTGAGCTAGAGCCGAGCCCTTGAAAACACACTGACAGAAGATGCCAGCCAGGAAGTATGTGTAGTTGCCATTACATGAAATGTCCATGATGGAAAATCCTCAGAGGCAGGAAGTACATTAGCCTGGGCTCCTAGGGTGGCGGAGATGCAGGGGTGGGAGGGGTGCTAAGGGTATGGCTTTTCTTTGGGGGTTGAGGAAATTGTTCTAACATTAACTGTGGGGACAGTTGCACCCCTCTGATTACATTAAAAACCAATGAACTCCTACAGCGGGCATCTGGCTGTGGCACCACCTGCCTGGTAAGAGCAAGGCCATGAGTTCAAACCCTGATACTGCAAAAACAAAAACAAAGCCAAAACCAAAAAACAATGAATCCTCATAAATAGCTGTCCAAAAACCAAAACCAATGAATCATATACTTTAAATGACTGAATAATATATGAATTATCTCACTGAAAGTATCATTTAAATAAAAGGCAAATAACTTTTTCAAGGAGTTACTTAAGTATGTGAAGCAGTAAGAGATGTGAATTTGGCCACAGAGAGAACGTCACATCCCAGGACAGAGATGAGAGTGAGTACAAAGCTTGCCAGACCTACGACTCTGAGGCAGGAAAGGACACAGGAAGGTCACATCTCAGGAGCAAGGAGCCAAGGTCACGGGAGATCTTGATGAACGACCTCAGTGCGGACTGCTGCAAGAAACCTACATGAGACAAGAAAGGACCACAGGCAGCGAGGGTGGCCCGAGGGAAGCTACATGGTCTACCTTCGCCAAAGCCTTCGCAAGTCTTGTATGGTGAGCTTTCCACTGGTGCACTTAAACTTTTAGCCGAAGTATCGAAAGGTATCCATCCCGTGGGCAAGATTGCAAGGGCACAAGCGCAGAGCTTGGTGCGGGGGTGCAGGCCTGGAGTCCCAGTGCTTGGGGGCAAGGCAGGAGGATCACTGCAAGTTTGAGGCCAATCTGGGCTACACAGTGAGTTTAAAACTAGCCTAAACCACATAGTGAGACCCTACCTCAAGATAAATAAATTAGAAAAAGAAATGGCGGGGGGCAGAGATTTAGCTCAGTGGTTCCAGAGCCTGCCTACCAAGTGCAAGGTCCCTGGTTTGATCCCAGGTAATCACACACAACAATACTGGGTGTATTGTTACACCCACCAGCAATCAGTACCACACACCGTAGTGCCGTGTGGTAGCTCACACCAGTCATCCCAGCACTGGGGAGGCAGAGGCAGGAGGATTGCAGAGTTGAGGCTTGCCTAAGCTACATAGTGAGCTCAGGGCCAGCCTGAACTACAAAGTGAGACCCTGTCTCAAAAAAAAAAAAAAAAAAAAAAGAAAAAGAAAAAAGGAAATAGAAAGAACACAAGAGTTGAGGAGTGCTCGGAGAGAGATAAACACGTTTTAGAATAGCTCAGCATAAGAGCTAGCCAGGCTGAGCAGCAGTCACTCCAGCTGGGGTTACAATGGACCCTTGAGTTATGACCAGGCTAACATACAAACAACTTGGGTTATGACTGCAATTTTAGTTTTGTTTTTTTTGAGACAGGGTCTCACTTTAATAGTTCAGGCTGGCCCTGAGCTCACTATGTAGCCCAGGCAAGCCTGGAACTCAGCAATCCTCCTGTCTCTGCCTCCCGAGTGTTGGGATTACAGGTGTGAGCCACCACGCCCGGCACTGTGGTATGTGGTATTGATTGCTGGTGGGTGTGAGTCACTACGCCCAGCATTCTATGTGGTTACCGGGATCAAACTCAGGACCTTGCGCTTGCGAAGCAGGCGCTGGAACCACTGAGCTAAATCTCTGGCCCCTGCAATTTTAGTTGTAACTTACAACCAAAGTCTTGAGTTACAACCTGAAAGTCAGCCATTTGTGCTTCCAGATGTTCTCGGATACAGAGTTCCGAAAGGAACATGACAACTTTGTGTCCTGTGTGGGACTAACTGAGAAATCCTGGGCCAGGGCCTCTCTAAGGACACAGGTCTGCCCACATAGGAGAGAGACTTTGAAGGCTGTAGAGGAACTGAGCCTTCATGGCCAACCTGAGCTATACCCAGTGTCCTGGGGAGCAAACTGAACACATACATGAGGGGCCACTGTATTGAAGGTAAATTTCAACCATGAGTGAGGGAAGAGAGATTCCTTCCAGGGGCTGTTCCCACAACTGAAACTTCTTTCATTTTTTTCCATTTAACCACTCTCATTCTTACCCCCTCAAAACACACATGCATGCACAGTTTATTATTCTTTTAAATTGAAGGGCTAAGAATGATAAATTTGAGTCATTTATACTTAAACAATGTACCTTAAAGACATACTTGTAAGTGAAATCAACAGGTCGCAGATGTGTAAATACTGTATCTTTTCTCTGGTATGAGAAACTGAAGATGTAAATGAGTTCTAAAATGTAGGTTAGATACTGTGAAATAGAAAATATTCAAAGGGAAAAGGGGGTAAGGGTAAGTAAAGAAGGAAAAGGAGACATTTCATGGTTAAAAAAAGGAAACAAAACTGGGTGTGGTGGCTCACGCCTATAATCCCAGCACTCAGGAGGCAGAGGCAGGAGGATTGCTGAGTTCCAGGCTTGCCTGGGCTACATAGTGAGCTGAGGGCCAGCCTGAACTACAAAGTGAGACCCTGTCTCAAAAAAAAAAAAAAAGGAAACAAAGCTTATGTATATTGGAGCATTGTAGGGTGGGCAGGGGAATGGGAAAAAATGAGAATTAAGTCGTGTCATGTACTGGTACAAAGTCTTAATGTCGATTGTCATCATGGTTATGTATATAAAATATACCAATAAAATCAATTAAAATTAATAAAATAAATTGAAGGGCTACATCCAGTTTCTATTGTTAGGCAGAAACTCTACTAAGACACTTACAGTTACAGGCCAAATAATGTTTCCCCAAGAATCTTACATCGAAGTTTTAATGCCCAACATGGTCAGGGCACTTCAAGAGGGTTTTGTTTTGTTTTGTTTTTTGTCGTACAGGGGATTAAACTCAGGACCTTGGGGTTGCCAGGCAGGCACAGAACCACTGAGCCACATCTCTAGCCCCCAAGGGTTTTTTATTTCATTGTTCAGTAAACTTTATTGGTACATTATATACACAGCTCACAATCACATACAACATTGGGGAATTTGTACCAATATGTGACACAGGTCAATTCTCATTTTACCCACATCCCTACCCACCCACCCCTTCCCCACCCACTATATACATACTCTTATTTTTTTCTGAATCATATTTATTCCCCCAAGGGTTATTTTTGTTTTTAGTACTTTTGAGATGGAGCCTCTCTATGTGGTTCAGTCTGCCTTCACCTTAGTCAGCCCCTTGACCTTGTGAGATCCTGCCTCAGCCTTCAGAGTGCAGGCGTGCATCCCCCAGTTCAAAGAGGTATTTACTATTAGGCGAGATCATGCGGCAGGGTTCTAGCCCCAAAAGACCAGTGTTCGTATACGGGCACACCAGAGAGAGACAGAGACAGAGACAGAGACAGAGCTCAGTGTGAGGACACAGCAGGAAGGCAGCCATCTGTAGGCCCAGACACAGGCCGAGGAGAAACCAACCCTGGGTGGGTTTCCAGCCTCCGGACCTGTGAGACAGCAAGTCTCTGGGTTTCTGAATGCTCAGGATGTGTGATGGTAGCCCCAGCTGACCAATGCAGTAACCTTCCTATTGCCGCACTCTCGGTGTGCCTCAATTCAAACTCCTTTCTGTGTAGGAAGTTAAAGCCAGAGCTTGTCCCTCTTTTCCTGAACAATTCAGTCTCAAAACCAATTAGGTGGAGCACAACAGGCAGTTTCTGGGGGGTGTGTGCGTGCGTGTGCGTGTGCGTGTGTGTATTCACAGGACTCAGGACCCAAGTGGATGAGGAGGGGTCCTGTGCCACTATGGAGGATGGGGTGATCTAACAGGCACATAGGTCAAGGACACTGGGAGGCGCACAAAACGCCTGTGCGAGGTGGTGCCAGGGTCTGGGCTCCAGGACCCTTCACAGTAGGCCTCACCTCCTCCCTTCCACGTCGTCTCAAGCCCTCATTGAGCTCCACGAACACCGACTTCCTGTGGCCCTGTCCCCACGTGCTGTCCCCTCTGTCTGGGCGCCCCAAGCCTCCTTAAATGAGCCCCTCCTTACCCCGCGGGTTTCAGGTGAATCCACATTCTTTGGTCCCAACACCCAGTCTCAGTAGGATCCTCCCTGTGACCCTCTCTCATTGGTCATGTGTGTTTGTGCTCAGCTGCTTAGTGCCACCTTTCTGAGACTGGAGCCCAGCAGGGTGGCCTCATGCATCCTGGGCCTCTGGGGACCCTCCAGGTCCTACTGCAGAATGAGCACAAAGGAGGAAGATTTCTAGGGAGCACAGCAGAGTGGGATAAGAGAAAGCACTTTTCCTCCAACCCAGCACCATCACTGACTGTGACAGACGAGGGGAGAGGGGACCCCGGCCACTGGTGGCTCCTAGAAACTTTGTAACACACTAAGGCAGGGTCCTTGGTCAAAAAGCAAGATGCAGGCCAGAGATTTAGCTCAGTGGTTCTGGTGCTTGCCTAGCAAGTGCAAGATCCCTGGTTCTATCCCTGGTAACCACATACAACAATACGGGGCATGGTGGCTCACACCCACCAGCAATCAGTACCACACACCATAGTGCCGGGCGTGGTGGCTCACGCCTGTAATCCCAGCACTTGGGAGGCAGAGGCAGGAGGATTGCTGAGTTCGAGGTTTGCCTGGGCTACATAGTGAGCTCAGGGCCAGCCTGAACTACAAAGTGAGACCCGGTCTCAAAAAAAAAAAAAAAAAAAGCAAGCTACAGACACACAATAAAGCAATAAGGGAAGGTGGTTTCATCTGTAAGGATCCTGGAGAGAATGCCAGTGTGAAAAAAGATGCTTCCTAACTGGGCAGGATCTGCAACATTCTAAAACAGCATTGTACACAGGGCCAGCAGGAGAGGCCAAGCAGGAGCCAGTGAGAGCAGCGATTCGAGCACTTTAACTGGAGCACAGGAAGCTGCAGGGTGCTGCAGCTCAGGGTCACTGTGCTTCTCACTGCCGAGAAGCCATCACTGCAGCATCCCACACCACCCCAGGCCATGTGCAGCTGGGGACCTGTGAGTGTGACGGGTACTTCGGTGGGCACCCGTGGCTGCAGCACACAAACCATGCCCTCGGGGTGGTTGCTGGCACGTGAACATGGGCTGCAGCAGAAGCTGCTAGCAGTTGTTCTGTACCGTCAACTTCTACACTTTAACTGCCGTTAAATTTGTGATAATAATTTAAAATTCTAATGTTTTTGCTTTGTTTGCAGTGTGGAGAATCAAACCCAGGACTTGTCCTGGTGAGGTCCTGGGCCCGCACTTTCTCTTGTATTAGGAGGTTCATCTACAATGGTGAAGTTTGGCTTTGGCCTCATATTAACATGTTGATTTATACTCAACAGTTATTTAGTCAAAATACACATTATCTCTGCCAGGCGTAGTGGCTCATGCCTGTAATCCCAGCACTCGGGAGGCAGAGGCAGGAGGATTGCTGAGTTCGAGGCTTGCCTGGGCTACATAGTGAGCTCAGAGCCAGCCTGAACTACAAAGCGAGACCCTGTCTCAAAAACAAACAAACAAACAAAAAATACACATTATCTCTAATTTAGTTCTTTATTTGGTCCTAAGGATCAAACTGAGGGTTGTTCACTGAGCTAATTCCCAGCCCCCTCCCCTTTAAGGAAAAAAAAAATATTTTTTGAGGTAAGGTGTCACTAAGTTGCTAAATTGCCCCAGCTGGGTCTGAACTTCAACCTCAGGTTCCAGAGTGCTGAGATTATAGGCATATGCCACACCACTGGTTATGTCACTAACATTATTTTATTTATTTATTTTTTGACACAGGGTCTCGCTTTGTAGCTCAGGGTGGCCCTGAGCTCACTATGTAGCCCAGGCAAGCCTGGAACTCAGCAATCCTCCTGCCTCTGCCTCCTGAGTGCTAGGATTACAGGTATAAGACACCATGCCCAGCACTGTGGTAGGATTACAGGTATAAGACACCATGCCCGGCACTGTGGTGTGTGATGCTGATAGCAGGTAGCCCTGAGTCACCACACCCAGTATTGTTGTATGTGGTTACCAGGGAACGAACCATGCCTGGTATTCTTGTATGTGGTTACCGGGGATCAAACCAGGGACCTTGCACTTGCTAGGCAGGTGCCTGAACCATTGAGCTAAATCTCCGGCCCTGTGTCACTAATATTAAACAGCATCTTTAAAAGACTTTTTCATAGGCATCGAAGATAGAATGGGAACCTGTCCCATTCCCGAAGCAAACTCAGAGGCCTGATATATTCTACTTCCATAAAGGAACACGCCCAAAAGCAGCACTTCCGCTTTCCTCTCCCAGATACATAGATTAGGAGATTGTCTCCTTTATCGTCCCCTCTGCCCAAAACAACTTCTTCCCCCAGACCGCAGCCTCCAGGTCTGTCTGTCAGTTTGAGTTAAGGAGTTAGAGGTCTCTGTTCTGATGGTGAATGAGAAAGGAAATGCCAAACAGTCCAAGGTCCACTGTGTGGGAAGCTCGGAGGCTGAGGGCACCCAGAGGCCTGGCAGCAACAGTGACTCAGAGCTTGCTAGGTGAGCCTGGGGCGGGGGGCACAGCTGCACACAAAGCCCCCAGAACAATCACACCCTCTCTGTCACCAAGTCTTACCAGCACATTAATTCCTCCCCCATCTTCAAATCTCAGAGCTCAGACCTCAAGGACAATCCTATAGCACTCAAGCCAAGGCGGTGGCCAAAGGTCAGGAAGTGCCAGGCTGCCCCAGAGCTCACCGCGTCAGACACATGCAAGGTTGGAGACAGGGAGCTTCCTGGGTCCCTGACAGTCCCGCCCAGCTTACCTTGGTACAAGGTGGTTGAACTTGTAAGAAGTGAAGATTTCCTGGATCTTTTCTTCTACTTTGGCCTGGTAAGGACACAAGACATGGGAGAGAGAAAAGAAATAGAAATGAGACCACTACCGACGTTGTCTTCCTGTTGCCTCAGATGCCCATTAGGGGCCTGATTTAAGACTGAATGTGAGGCTCCATTGGCTCAGCACAGGGTGAGGGATGCAAATGAAGAAGTTGCCCTCACCCTGCTGGCAACACACTGCCTCCTCCTGTGGCCTGACCCACTGACATCCGAACTGTGACAGCAGCTGCCCTTTCCTGAGATGTCCTCCTACTTGTCTCTTTGCCCAGCATTCTAAAGAAAAGCCACACCTAAATGATTAAAATGTTGCTAAATAACATTTGTTTGAACTAACAACATGAGGAAATTCTGGAGACCTTCAAATAACATTAGAATGTGGGATGCCCCTCCTTGCTTATCCTTTAATTACGTGCATCAACTAACACAAGGCATGTAATTTGCTGTGATGTTTAACTTGAAGAAAAGAATGTCTAAAGAATTACAGGAACTAGCCCTCAGAGATCAAGGTAGATTGAAATATTCAGGCCTCTAGGTTAAAAAATAAATAAAAAAGGAGACATTTCTTGAAACACCACTTCTTTGGAGTTACTCACTTTTCTGCAGGTATCTCCTGTTTTTATATAACATGTGTATGTTAAAACATGTCTGGTTTTCTTCTCTTAATCCATCTTTTTGTTACACGTTCCACATGCCCACCGGGGGTAGAACTAAGGACCTTGCACTTGCAAGGCAGGCGCCGGAACTACTGAGCTAAATCTCTGGCCAAGGCCATTTTAAATGTTAACTTTCAATATTCATATTTTAATATCCAGGAGACAGACTATTTTACAGATAAGTGACCTGTAAATTCCTCTCAGGAAAAAAAAATAAATACTCCCAAATTTACTTCTGGAAATACAAGTTTCAAGAAAATACTTTCAGGAAAGAAAAACATAGGTTCTTAAAATTTAGTGTAAAGGGGGCCGGAGATTTAGCTCAGTGGTTCCCATGCCTGCCTCGCATGCGCAAGGTCTTAACCACATACAATGCTGGGCGTGGTGGCTCACACCTATAATTCCAGCACTCGGGAGACAGAGACAGGAGGATTGCTGAGAGTTCAAGGCTTGTCTGGGCTATATAGTGATCTCACAGCCAGCCTGAACTACAAAGCGAGACCTTGTCTCAAAAAAAAAAAAAATTACTGTAAGTGCTGTATCCTTTCTCTGGTATGAGAACCTGTAGGTGTAAATGAGTTCTAGAATGTATAGAATGTATGATATATATATATATTTTTTTTTTTTTTTTGAGACAGGGTCTCACTTTGTAGTTAAGGCTGGCCCTGAGCTCACTATGGAGCCCAGGCAAGCCTCGAACTCAGCAATCCTCCTGCCTCTGCCTCCCAAGTGCTGGGATTACAGGCGTGAGCCACCACACCTGGTGAATGTATGATATATTTTGTAAAATAGGAAATATTCAAAGGGAATGTGGTGGGGGAACGTAATGAGGGGAAAGAATAAATATGATTTGGGAAGAAAAAGAAATAGCAGGTAAATGAGGGGTGGAGGGCTATGGGTGGGTAGGAATATGGGTAAAAATGAGAATTAACTTCTGACATATACTGGTACAAGTTCCCCAACGTTGAGTATGAGAACACGGTCTTTTTGAGTGAAGGAAATGATGACTCCCTCCCTTTTTCTCAGGGTACCTACCAGCCCTTGATAAACCTACTTTCTTTCCCAACCTTCTTTTCCCAAGTGTTGGCTTTCAAGTGGTGAGCAGTAGCTTTTTTTTTTTTTTAAGACAGGGTCTTGCTTTGTAGTTCAGGCTGGCCCTGAGCTCACTATGTAGCCCAGGCAAGCCTTGAACTCAGCAATCCTCCTGTCTCTGCCTCCTGAGTGCTGGGATTACAGGCATGAGCCACCACACCCAGCACTGTGGTATGTGGTATTGATTGCTGGTGGGCATGAGTCACCATGCCCAGCATTGTACGTGGTTACCGGGATTGAACTCAGGATCTTGCAGGCTCCGGAACCACTGAGCTAAATCTCCGGCCCAGAGCAGTAGCTTTTAAGTGGATTCGGTTCAGGAAAGAAACCCATGGCAGTTTTTGTATGGCCCCCAGTCACTCAGAGAGCAGGCAAAGATGGGTACCTCTTGCTTCCATAAGAGAACAGAACATGTCACCCCAGAATACGCCCTGATTGCATAAAGATTATTTTGAGCTGATTATTTCAAGAAACTGCTGATTCAGGAGAATCTCTGAAAGACAGAGGTTACCTTTCAGTAAGAAAAATTCACATCTATGGAGGAAGTTTCAAGAAGAGAAAGACAAAGACACTAAACAGTGGAGAAGGCAAATCATTAAATCACATAACAGCATTTAATCTTGTTTGCTTTTCCTGGTCACCTCCCTGTAACTGCCACCACATTCGTTTTTAGGGGAAGATACTCTGGAAGTGGCATTTTGGACCACTTCTTTGGAGTTACTCATTTTCCCACAGGTATCTCCTGTTTTTACTTGACATGTTTATGTTAAAACATGTCTATTCTCTTTTCTTAATCCATCTTTTGTTACAGGGTCCCAGACAAGCAAACACTGAGGGCGACTGAGGGGTGTGGTCCTGTCCCTCCTCTACACTGGGATGCCATGCTCTTTGCTCTGTGGCGGTGCTGCGAACTCACACACAGTAGGCAAGGGCTCTGTCATGCAACTGCAACCCCAGACCTGAAGGGTTTGTTCCTGGCTGCCTGATGAAGACATGTGGATGTTCTGTTAACCAGCCTCTCTCAAATTCACAGTTATCCTGCCACTCATTATGATCATCAGATTAAATGGTTTACATAATATCACTTCTCGGCCTTTTGGCTAAGATCAAGTGTAAATGGTTTACATAAAAGTATGAAAACCATCTAAGGAATTCATAAAGAACTGTTGAAACATTAAGGAAATAGCAAATTGGTTCCATATCACACAGAATTCCAAGGTCCCACAGTACAAAGGATCTCAGAGAAGAAAGTCACAAAGGAAGCCACATGTGTGTCTCCTCTGAAGATCATAGCATAATGTGGTCTTGCAGTAGAGTTTCTGTAAGGACACGTGTATGGAGCTGGGGGAGAGACAAATGCTCCAGATGCCAAAGGCCCTGTCAGCATGAGGGGGCTGCTCAGCCAGAGACAGGGTTTCACTTTTCTCCCATTCTTTGTCTTTGTGGTGAAGCATATTGTCTTTGACAATGCAAGATACATACTCTGTGGAAAAAAATTGGGGGGGGAGGTGGTGATACTGGGGATTGAATCCAAGTGCTCTACCACTGAACCATCACCTATTTCTGAAACTCCCACTGAGTTAGAGCTTCCGGTCTTTTCAACCAGAGGCAAACAATTATTTGTGATGAGAAGGGAAGCAATCTTAAATGGCAGTCAACCTGAAGTTAATTTATATTTGGCTTTAGGATATGCTCTAGTACTTGTATTTGAGTATGCATCTAAAGAATAAACTGGCTAAGAATTTATGATATTTCAAAAAGTAAACTGAAGTCATCACAACCACCTAAATTGTTGTAGCTGGGTGTGGTGGCTCGTGCCTATAGTCCCAACACTCCGGAAAGCTGAGGCAGAAGGATCACTGACTCCAGCCCAGCCTGGGCAACTTTTGTGACTTAATGAGATTTTCTCTCACAATAAAAAGTTTGAAAAGGGGTAGAGATACAGCTGAGTACACAGGCCCTCGGTTCAAGTCCTAGTACCACAAAAAAGAAAGTGGTCCCAGATTTCCCATAATTATTTTCCATTCCAGATACTCACACCAACTACATAAAGCTACACCTGAATGGAACACAGCTCTCTTAGCTGTGAACTGAAAGAGGACAGAGATGCACGAGAAGTATATGTCAGTAAGATCACTGAATAAAGATTTTCTCAGAAAGTATTATTTCTAAGTTGGTGAGCTCTGAATGAAATAAAACCAGCTGGGTGGAAAATTCACTTCCTTTGCCCAAACCCAAGCCTATTCAAGTCCCCTGTTGTGCCTTCACAATATTCACAGCTAATGGACAAGTTCCTCTTCTCCCTAAGAAGCCTGAGGAGAGGACCTGCAGGTCAAGAGGTCCTGAGGGACAAGTCTCATTTTCCATCCCCTCGAGCAACACAAGGAGCCAAGGACTAGACAGGGAAGATGGGTTTATATCTCCATTAACATCCTTGGCAGAAAAATGCAGAATGTCCTACCATGAGGTGGAAAATGTCCAGTGCTTCCCCAGATAGTGCCATTCCTCTTCAGGTTTCTGGATCACTCTTCCTCAGGGGAACAACTGATCTCCAGCGTCTGTGGTAACTGACTTGCCAAAAGACTGAGTCAGGAATTCTAATAGGTGAGTCCTGCCGGCCAGCGGCTGATAAATATGAACACAACTTGTTTTCTCTTAAAACTGGAATATTTGTTACATCTTTAGTGAGATATAACCACAGGGACATACGTGCACCCATGTTTATAGCAGCTCAGTTTGTGATAACTAAATCTCGGAAACAGCTCAATGCCTATCTACAGGAGAATAGATAAAGAAGATATGTTTGTTTGTTTTTTATAATAAAGTGAAGTTTTACTCAGCCATAAAGAATGATAAATTTGAGTCATTTATATTCAAATGGATGTACCTTGAGGACATACTCATAAGTGAAATAAATAGGACACAGATGTATAAATACCATATCATTTCTCAGGTATGAGAAACTGAAGGGGTAAATGAGTTCCAAAATGTATGATAGGTATTGTGAAATAGGAAGAAAATGTGCAAAAGGAAAAGGGTAAAGGCAGGTAGGGGAACATAAAGAAGGGAAAGAAAAAATTTGATGGTTATAAAAAGGAAACAGGCTGAGTGTGGAGGCTCATGCCTGTAATCCCAGCACTCGGGAGGCAGAAGCAGGATGATGGCTACATAGGAGCTCAGGGCCAGCCTGAACTACAAAGCAAGACCCTGTCTCGTTAAAAAAAAAAAAAAGGGAAACAGCTTATGTATATAGGGGGTAGGGGATGCAGAGTGAGCAGGGGAATGAGAAAAAATGAGAACCAAGATGTTATGTAGTGATACAAATTCTCAATGTTATTGTAATTATAATGTATATAGTAAATGCACCAATAAAATCAATTTAAATACACAAATCAATAGCTTTTAGAAAAAGCTGAATAAAATTTTAAATTTTGGAGCATTTCTGATTTTGGTGTTTCAGATTAAGGATGGTCAACTGGTACAGTCTATAGAAGACTCCAAACACTTCTGCTTCTAGCCCTCTAGCAGGGGATTTCCAATGATACCACTTTGCTGAATAATATCTCATTATATGGCTATATTGCATTCTGTTCATCGATTTATCATTTGATGGGCACTTTAGCTGTTCTATATTTTGACTATTATAAAAACGCTCCCATGAACTGTTGGGGCTGAGACACAGAACATGATATGTGACACACAGCCTCTGAAAGACGCTGTGACAGCAGGTGCCTCACTGCCTCCTGTCCTGTCTGCCAGCCCTTCCCTCCTGAAGAGAGGCACAGAAACCAGGTTCCTCTTTGCAAAAGCAGGTCATGGAAACTAGAGCTCCTACCACCAAAAACCATCCAATCAAACCATCCAATCCAGGAAAGTTACTCTCCTTCCCTAGAGGACACTCATTCAGAGAGGGCCCGCCTGCTCCTGGGGAAGGGACGTACAGAGGACAAGACCAGACAGGACAGCTTTCTGTGTCCTCCCTCCACCTGCTTCTATTCCATAAGACCTCCCCATCACATCTGCACATGGAAACCCAGGCAGAAAACATGGTTTCCCTGGCTCATTCTTTCTAAAATTCTACTTTTATTTTTATTAGCAAGTTTACAATACATAATGTTTACACTACTTGTGTGGAGGTGGCGCATGTGCATACACACCTCAATCCTTTCTCCATCCTGTCCACCCTTTCCTCACTCCCCTTCCCTTGCTTCGTTTCTTCCCATTCACAAAGACCTATCTCCAGATTTCCTGCAGATCTTAATTTCTGAAGGCTTCTGTGTGTGTGTGTCTCTCACACACACACACACACACACTTCCATGACACCAATCTGTCACACTTCTCCCTTGCTACTTGTCTTTTTGTGGGCACGTCAGGTGAGGTGAAGGTGCTGCGCTCTTTCCGCAGCATAGAGCTTTCCTGCCCAACTTTTGGAGAGGACATGTTTCTCATTTCTCTTGGGCACATACCTAGGAGCTGAACTGTTCATGTAACTCTCAATTTAGTTCTTTGAGGAACTGCCAGTTTTCTTTACAGCAGCATTAGCCGTTTACCTTTCCACCAGCAGCATGTAAAGCTTCCACTTTCTTCACATCCTCACCAACAGCAGCTCAACTCACAGACATCCACTGTGTTTTAAATGATAGTCGTCCTGGGCATGGAAAGGCAGTCACCGTGGCTTTGACTGGCATTTTCCTGATGGTGGATGTCAAGCATTTTTTTAATGTGCACGATGCATAGGGTAGTAAATCTGTTCTTCTCTTGTCAATCTTTCACACATCTCACTACAAGTCTCCAGACTGAGAACCAAAACTAAGCAGGGCAAAAGGATTTTCCCTTCCCACCCCTCCTCCAGAGGAGGACTCTTGGAAGTGCATGCCAAGAGCTTTTTCCTTTTGCTGCTTTCACTTTACATGTTTTCACTGTAATAAATCACAAACATGAGCACAACAATATGTTGAGTTATCTGAACCCTTGAAGTGAATCAATAAACCTAGAGATGGCCACAGGGACCTTCAACATACTATCAAAATAAGAATTTCATCCTTGGGCCAGAGGGTTGGCTCAGTGGTTCCGGCACCTGCCTCGCAAGCGCAAGGTCCTGAGTTCGATCCCCGGTAACCACACATAATGCTGGGCATGGAGACTCACGCCCACCAACACTCAACACCACATACCACAATGCCAGGCGTGGTGGCTCACGCCTGTAATCCCAGCACTCGGGAGGCAGAGACAGGAGGATTGCTGAGTTTGCGGCGGCTTGCCTGGGCACCATAGTGAGCTCAGGGCCAGCCTGAACTACAAAGCGAGACCCTGTCTCAAAAAAAATAATAATAATAATTTCATCCTTTGGGACAGAACGAGAGGAAGAAATCCTGACTGTGTGACTTCTAGATGCAAGACTACAATTAATTCATTATGAAAGTTTATTAAAAACCTCAACTTCATTACCAGGGAACTAGGCTAGGGTGAAGCTGAAAGATAGACAAGGTGCCTAGCATGTATGAGAACTAATTTCAGCTTCTAGCACTGGAGAAAGAAAAAAGAAAGAATTATCACGGAACTGGGGCTGGTTTTTTGTGTTTTGTTTCGTTTTGTTCTTTATGGAGACAGGATCTCGCTATGTAGTTCAGATAGCCTCAAACTCACTATGTAGCCCAAGCTGGCCTTGCATTTGCAGTAATCCTCCTACCTCAGCCTCCCAAGTGCTCAGATTACAGTCATGAACCACCATGCCTGACCTGCTTTTTTAACTTTTGTTTTCTTTTAAAGTTACTTAAATCAGGAATTAACAATTGGGATCTTATTTTACTAAAAAGTTTCTGCACAACAAGAATAACCACCAACAAATCGAAAAGACAACCAACAATTTTGGAAAAAATTTTTACCAGCTGTTTCTCCCCCCGCTAAATTTAAAGACCTAGTTCATAAATGAGGATCTGAAATGAACAGACATTTTTTAGATGAATAAGTAAAGGCAGGAAAGAAACATATGATGAAATGTTTAACATCACTGGTCATTTGAGAGATGCACATGAAAACAACACTGAGATTCCATCTCACTTCACAAAGAATGGCTGTTATCTCAAAATTAACCAACAACAAATCCTGGCTAGTGGGGCTATGGGGAGAAAGGAACCTTTTTCCACTATTGGTGGGAATGTAGACTGATGCAGCCACTGTGGAAATCAGTGTGGAAATTCCTCAAAAATCTAGGTTTGGGCCGGAGATTTATCTCAGTGGTTCTAGTGCCTGCCTAGCAAGCGCAAAGGCCGTGGTTCAATCCCTGGTAACTACAAACAACAATACCAGCGTGATGACTCACACCCACTAGCAATCAGTACCACATACCACAGTGCCGGGCATAGTGGCTCATGCCTGTAATCCCAGCACTCGGAAGGCAGAGGCAGGAGGGTTGCTGAGTTCAAGGCTTGCCTGGGCTACACAGTGAGCTCAGGGCCAGCCTGAACTACAAAGCGAGACCCTGTCTCAAAACAAACAAACAAATAAGAATAACCCTAGAAACCAGTTGATCTGTGGGTTCTGTGTAGCAGGAGGAGTGGGATGCTGGAGTTTACAATCCTTCTCATCTATAGATGTCTTGAGACCCTGTCCAAAACAATAAAAACAAAAAAATGCTGTGGGAACAATGCCTTCCACAAAAGACTACATACTTATTCCTTTAGACAAAATTCTAGGAGAAACACAAGTAGGTTTTTTTTGGGGGGGTTGTTGTTCTTTTAAAATCAGACGCTGATTGTCTTTGGGGATGGGAAGTATGAGTGGAAACTGGGAAGAGACACAAAGGAATTATTTGGATGATAGTAAAATAGGATAGAGACCCTCATGGGGACAAGAGACTCTAATCTTAATTAACAGACATGGCCTTAATGCACACCTGTTACCCACTGAAGTGAAGTCATGTCCTTCCCTATCCACCTTCCCTTCTAGCAATATTTAGAATGTATCCTCCCTAAATTCCCCTACTCCTATTACAAAGACCAGGTGTGCTACACCTCCAGGCAGGACTCTAAGATCTCCCCAAAGTGAGAATGGCTGGTAACTCTTGTCTTACAGGTAGGAAATCCCCTAAGACAGGCGGGAGAAGTCTCAAAAAAAAGCCATATTCAAAACCAGTGGGAAGTTACCAGTTCCTTGTCCCCGCAGTGGGACCAGGGGAGCAGACCCTTGCTCTAACTCTGCCTGTGCCTCTCTGCGTGGTGTGATCCTTCCTCTGTGCACCACCAGGAGGGGTGTCGAGGTGCCCATCTCCTCTCCGAGGGACCTCTCAGGCCCCCATCCTATGATGCACCAATCACATGACTTCTATCCAAACTGAGCAAAAGAACTGTCAGTTGACTGGTGACAGTGGTAATGCCCTTCATCCTCGTGAAATTTAGTTACACAGGTAACCTGCCCCTGCCGAATCTCAACCAACACAAC
>PVIC010023666.1:0-26655 GCA_004025085.1 Thryonomys swinderianus | reverse complement strand
TGGTGGCTCACGCCTGTAATCCCAGCACTCGGGAGGCAGAGACAGGAGAATTGCTGAGAACGAGGCTTGCCTGGGCTACATAGTGAGCTCAGAGCCAGCCTGAACTACAAAGTGAGACTCTGTCTCAAAAAAAAAAAAAAAATTGCACCTATCAGCTTCCCCACTGCTGGAAAGAAAACATGGAAATCCCCAAGGCTAGTGAAGAGGGGTTTACTTGCCTCATGCTTTCAGAGGGTTCAGTTCATGGTTGCCTGGCTTTGAAGTAGAAATACTTCAGCAGAAGAATGTGGTGAAACAAAGCTGCTTAGTTCATGATGTCTCTGAAGTAGAACAGAGGAATGGTGCCAGAGATGTTGGGTGTGGGGACCAGACACACTGCACAAAATCACACATGTATGAACCACCTGACACATTCAGAAGTATACTTTCCTAATCCTCTGAGTCACATTCAAGTCAGTGAATTTTATCTGTCACCTACGTAGCATAGCTCTCACTTTCAGATACACCAGTAATTGGACAGGACTCAGGATGATGGAGAGATATTGGTCTGGATATGAACATTGGCCACAGGAAATTTAAATCTCTGAAGAAGTATCTTTATGCACCCTCCAAGTTGCTTTTCTTTGTATTATGCTTTAAGTAGCTGTATTTTCAATATCCAAAACCCTTGAAGAAAGGTTGTTTTTATTTTGTTTTAATTTGCTTTGTTTTCTTTTTTCCTTTTTCAACTTGCTAAAAGTCTTGAAGTAGTATTTTGGCACCATCCTGGACTAAAGTGGCATGGTTAGTTTTTGAGGGAGAAGCAAAAATCTTCATTTGTTTATCTTTGAAGGAAAAAGTCTTTGAAATTTATTCAGAGCAGGAGCCAAGAAATGGGGAAAGAATTTATACTGTAATCCTCAAAGGAGTAGCACATGAATTGAATTAATGTTTCTTTAGGATATGGGACTCTCTTCTTATGAATAAAATCTGTTGAGATCACTTGGAAGTTGGAATCATTTTTTTCTTTTATTACTTTTTCTGATGTGTTGCTTTGAATATTTGGTTTTATACTGGCAGTGAGTGATGACCAACCAAGCAGACTGCCTATGTAGTACCATCTTCCTTGGTAGATTCTGTTCAGCACCTTTGCTCCAGTATGGATAGCTGCAGCAACCAGATTGCACACATCATATCAATTCATTTAGTCATATAATGATTCTTTTTGCACAACTTACAGGTTAACAGAATTCTTTATGTATGTTGTACCTATGTCTAAAGACCCCTATTAAATGGAAAATGAAAAATGTAGCCCATTCTAAACATGCACTTGCATAAAGTTATGATATTACTTAGCTAATTCAACCAAAATGATACATAGATAGAATCATTCAAAATTGGTCAAAATGAAAAGTAAACTACACTTACCCAGGGTTTTATGACATTTGGGCAGGTTAGAAGAAAAACACTTTGATTTACTTGATTTAATCAGTCATGTAGGTCAAAATTTGCTTTTTGTTCTCCTTAATGAAGTTTTATTATGTAACATAGCCAGCCTATGTATCACCTTCCTACCATAGACTACTCAAACTACATCTTTCCTTGGTTTTGACCAGCTGGAGAAGATTTTAGCTGTTTACAAAGGACTGAGATGAATAGTTGTTTGATGAAAATGACTAGCTTGTCTGAACTACTCGTGTTGCCCTACACTGGCTCAGCAATTTGAATGAGCCAATTAAACTGATTAGCCACTTTCATCTAAGTTGAAATGAATGTGATAGTTAGAAATATCTGGAAAATATTTTCTTGAGTTCTTCCACATGTAGAATCATATCATTTATGGATAAAAGACTGAACTATACTAACCAAAGTTTTTCTGAAAAACAAAAACAGCAGGACATAGATTTACATCTAGGTGTATGTATGTGTGTACATCTGTATGCATTATGCATACATAGGAGAGAAAGAGAGGAGAGAGAGAAATAAGATTTGCAGTTAACAAGCTGGAGTCTCAAGAAAGCCAATATATCATGCCTGTTAGAGTCTGAAGCCCTGAGAGCTAGAAAGACCAGTGGAGTAAATTCCAATCTAAAAACTGGCAAGTTAAACTGAAGAAGAGCCAATGTTTGAATCTAAGTCAAAGGCTGGAAGAGACCAACATCTCAGTTCACATGTCAGGGAGCAGGTGTTGCCTTTCACTGAACCTTTGTATTTTAGTCAGGTTTTCAATGACTTGGATGAGGGTTACCCACATGAGAGGATGCAATCTACTTTATACAGTCCACTGATTGAAATGCTAATCTCACCTAGAAACATATTCACAGATACGTCAGGGATATTGCTATAGCCAAAAGTCTGTCTACTCCATGGTCCAGTCAGGTTGAAGCATAATATTAACTTTCACATTCTCCCTGTTTGTTTTTTTCTAATTATTAAAGCAGGTTCATTATATTATCTTCTTAAAAGTATGAACCACCATCTTGTAGTAATTTGTCAAAAGGACCAACACAAAGAGAAAAATGAGGAGAAGGTAGTATATATTCTCTAGGCCTTTTAGGAAGCATGGGGTTGTTCCTTTGGCCACAAAGAAGTGAATCTACAAAAAAGTATGATATTGTAGGCATCAAGGGGATGGGAATTGTTCAAAAGCAATATCACACAAATGTTACCATGGCAGAACCAGATGAGTCTACATTGTTACCCAGCATTCAGCTGGCATCACTGTAAACTAGCAAGTTAAGGGCAAGATACTGACCAATAGGATTAATGTGAGTACTAAACACTCAAAAAATCTAGATAGCTTCCTGAAACATGCCAAGGAAAGTGATAAAACAAACACACAAGCAAAAAACAGGAAGCCAAAGAGAAAGGTGCCTGAGTTCAACTGAAGGCCAGCCTGCCCCACCCAAAGAAGCACATTTTATGAGAACCAGTGGGAAGGAGCCCGAATTGTTGGAACTTGTTTTCTGTGGATTCATGGAATAAGCTGGGGGTATACCTCTGCTATGCAGCACCTGATTAGCGGCTAAGTGTCTCAGGACCTACTTAAAAATTTTGAAAATCTTCCCTGTTGTAAAGATGGTTTTCTTATTTGAACATGTATATGATGATTTTCCTCTCAGAAACAAATATTTGGAGCAGATCCTCACTGTGCCTAGTTAATTGTTTTGGGTCTTTACTCTTCAGTGTTTTTCTTGCTGAAAGAGATGGGGTATTGCCAAGGTATGCAGCCAAGTGACCACATATTCATGAAATATTTATATTGGCATGAAGATCCTCTAAATTACCATGGGCAAAAGATGCATAGCTTAAATGGGAAAAAATGAGAATTCATGTCATGTGTTGGTACAAATTCTCTGTGTTGATTGGGGTTACAATGTGTATATAAAATTATACCAATAAAATCAATTTTTAAAAAATGGAAATCAATATATGGCATTTCAGTTAAATTGTTTAAAGCACCTTTTAAAAAGTATTATGTACATAATATGAGCTATCTTCACTTATAACTAGAGTCTATAGCAGCCTCAATGCTGTAACACAATTAAGTAACAGACTATCCTCTTAAACTAAAGATAATCCTCAAAGCTAACTTACTGAAGATCCTGAAATTGTACCATGAGAGTTATTCTTCTGGGGTAAAGTAACATGGGTGACATGGCAAGTATTGATGGAAAACAACCTCACCACGTACTCATCTCATCGCACTGACATAAATTAGTTTGTGTAAATTTTCCAGACACTTTAATAGTCCAATATGAAATGAGAGGATTGAGGATTTATCTCAGTGGCACCATGCCTACCTTATAAACACAAGGGCCTGAGTTTGATCCCTGGTTCTGCCAAAACAAACAGACAAACAAGGGCCGGAGATTTAGGTCAGTGGTTCTGGGTGCCTGCCCCCCAAATGCAAGTTCCTGAGTTTGATTCCCAGTAATCATATACAACAGTGCTGGGTGTGGTGACTCACGCCCACCAGCAATCAATACCACATAGCACAGTGCCAGGTGTGGTGGCTTATGCCTGTAATCCCTGCACTCGGGAGGCAGAGACAGGAGGATTGCTGGGTTCGAGGCTTGCCTGGGCTACATAGTGAGCTCAGAGCCAGCCTGAACTACAAAGAGAGACCCTATCTCAAAAAAGAAAAAAAAAAAACAGAGAAACAAAAGCAATATGAAATGACAAAGGAGCAACCTACTTTGGGAGTACATCTACAATGTGAGTGTGTGTGTGTGTGTGTGTGTGTGTGTCCATTTGTACCTATACTTGCTCTTGTGCTCTTGGAAGATATCTTAGAGGTAACTGTGGACACTCATCAAGAGGAAGAATATATACCTGAGATATAGAAACAGCACTCCAGTAACAAGTAGGAAAGAATTAAGGACATGCACTATTTTATATTTTCTTTCTAACGTTTTACCGTATGATGAAGTAGATCAAAAACAACCAAAGAATTGAGCAAATCACAATTTCTGTAATTTGTTGAAAGGTTAAGACTGATAAGGAGTTACAGTACAATGTATCTGGCCACTCACATACAAATCGACTTCTTTCTTAGAGCCAGTCTACATCTTTCACCACCTCATTCATCTTCTATCCACTGCCAAAGATCTACCTAAGGCTCAGTTGTGTTTCCCAATTTTATGTATGTAAATATATTAGAATTTTTGTGTCAAAATCAAAAGAATCTCTATGGTAAATACAGACAGAATCTCAGTTTTGGAAAGCGCATTCATAGTGAGAGGGACACATAATGAAATTGCCCAATGCTCTCCAAACCATGGAACATTAAGGAAGCAGGAGGAGGTTGTTTCACTGGATATATTTTCTGTTCTTTTAATTAATCATTGTCTAAACAACCAGCATTGTACAAGACCAGTAACTCTTACCAAGAAGACCTACCACAAATATAAATTAAGTCTCTTTTTTGCCTCTTTACTGGCCAACTGAGAATGGTTTGCAGGTGGTCAAATCATATTAATTATCTGCAACAAAGGAGAGGATGTTCCTAAGTGAACCACGAGGTAGAACTTGGCCTAATATATTACACAGAATAAATTCCCAATGAACACTAATAGTCTATAACTGCAGCAGAAGAGGCTGGCGAGGTAAATACAGCAATTAGTTTGTGCTCAGTGGGAGGGAGCCAAGTGAGCAGAATGGGAAGTATTTATATATTTTTTTATTCAAGAGCAATTAAGAAAATTAGTAAAAATTAGAACAGAGAATGGGATCACAGAGGTCACATTCTGTGAACGAACTTCCAAATCATTTCAGACACCACCAACAGACTGTGATGAAATGTTTTGGTAGCATTTATATCTGTCTATTGATAGCACAAAGTGCAAATATTAATCAATAAGACCGATATTACATGTTAGCAAAATCCTTTGCACAAGACTTTCCTTTGGTTGAGTTCAGGTTCAGTGCTTAATATATCATTAATTTATAGAGAAAATATTTCAATTAAAGTAGACACTACCTGCATCCATTCTTTTGTTACTGAGAACAAAAAAACAAAAACAAAATAAAAAACAAGCAAGCAAAAACTTCCATACCGAGGAACACATATGAGATCAGGCTTTGGTGTTAGAAAAAACCTAGTAGTCAGATCTAGGCTATGTATTTTCTTATGGATGTAAAATACCTCACAGATCTCCAATGTCAGACAAGGCCAGTCTGGGACCACAATAAACTGAGAAAAATCAGGTGTTTAGATTTGGATCCAGAATAGCTCCCAACATTCATCTGTTGAAGGCTTGTCTACCAGTACAACACTGTTCTGATGTGTTGTTTTTTTTTTTTTTCGGCAAATGATTGGATCATGAAGGCTCTGACTTTATCAATAAATTAATCCATTGCTAGATTCATAATTTGATGGACCACTCAAGTGAAGAAAACTTATGAGATCTAGTTGATAAGAGTGGAACCTTGTGGGTGTAGCCCTTGAGACTGTATCTTGTTAATTATCTTGTCCTTAACAAGATACAGTCTCTGCTTGCCAATATTATCAATATGATCACTTCTTTGCCAATTACATCTTTTTCTCACTTTAGTATGCCCTATATCTAGATAATGTTTATTGAGATGCTCAACCACAGAATTGTCCTCACTTCCTGATAACACCCAAATGCAGAACAAATTGAACCTTCCTTGGGACCAACACTTAAATCCTCTTATGAATCCTTTCGACAAGACATCCAACCATTCCTTGAGATTTGTGCTCACTTTCATTGCAATGCATATTAAACCCAACTTAACTGCAGACATATTCTTAGTGGTCTTTGACTAAAGGATATGACATTACCTTGAGAGAAGTAAGAAAATTTTAGGACCAACAGTTGGTACAGTGGCTAAAAGTATAAACTCTTACCCCTTGTCTTTTATTCTTCTCCCTATGTATTTTCCAAATCAGTAAGAATCTACACAAAAATTCAATGAGCATCCAAACCATAACAAATGTTTTGGCTCTTCTTGGAGAGTCCCAAGAGATTAGACTTCTCAGTAATTTAGTTACTGTAAATGTAGACTGTAGAAATCAGTGCCCACTCTCTGGAGGACTTTTTCTGCTTCAGTGGTTCTATTAATGCCATTCTTCAACTATATACAACAAGTCCACTCCAGTAAATATCTTTTCAGACAGCTGGGTTTTTGTTTTTTGTTTGTTTGTTTGTTTTATTTTGAGTCAGTGTCTCGCTTTGTCATTCAGGCTGGCCCTGAGCTCACTATGTAGCCCAGGCAAGCCTCGAACTCAGCAGTCCTCCCGAGTGCTGGGATTACAGGTGTGAGCCACCACACCAGGCTCAGACAGCTGTTTCAAATTTATGCATTATCTACTGATTTGATGTACCGAAGAAAGAGATCTGATTTTATTGTGTCTCTTTTTTGTGTGGTACTAGGGACTGAACAGAGCTTTTGCACTAAAATATATCCCCAGCCCCTTTCTTTTTTTTTCTTTTTCTTCCTTTTTTTAAATTTTAAGACAAGGCCCTGCTATGCTTAGTTGCCTAGACTGGGCTTTTACTACTTGCAGTCCTCCTGCTTCAGCCTCCCAGAGTACCTGTAATCAAACGTGAGCCACCGTGCCTGCTGGTTATTTTCTTTTTTACTGAGCTCCTACTGGGTAATAGGTACGATTTCAAATTGTGGTAATACAGTGAAAAACAGACCAAAATTTTGCCCTTTTTGAATTTACATTTTAACAAAAGAAACGGAAACATACTGGCAAACAAATTAACAGTTCAAATGCCACCTCCCTATTTTTCTTGACAACCATTCCAGTTCATCTCTTTTTCTCCACCAACTTCTGTATTAATAGCTACTCATGCCACATAATTTTTGTGCTTAATTTCACATTGTTTTGTGAGAGAATTTTTAAGGAAACAAAGTACTTTTTCTGAAAAAAAAGAATAACAGGGACATTATACAAACCTGCTATTTTAATTTTTTAATTTTTTATTTTTGTATGGAGATTCCTATTTTCAGTTTTTAAATGAATTCCGTTTATTGGTACATTTTAGAATACATTATGATCACACTTAACTTGTACCTGCACATATGTATCATGATTCTCATTTGTCCCATTTCCCTGCCTCCCTTCAACCCCCACTCCCTGATACATGTTTTCTATTTTTTCTTTTTATCATTTAATTTTTCCCTTCTATCCTTTCCCCTGCCCCCACCCAGTTACCATTTACCGGTGAACATTTGCTTCCTATTTCACAACACTTACGGTACATTTGGGACCTAATTTGCACTTTCAGTTTCTTACACTAGAGAGATCATATGGTATTTACCCATCTGCATCTTATTTATTTCACTTGTGAGCATGGCAGCAAGGTGCATCCATTCAGCTATAAATGTCTCTAATTTATCATTCTTTATGCCTGAGTCATACTCCATTTTATTTTTTTAAAAAACATGCATGTTTTTATCCAGTCTCCAGGTGATGGGTGTTTGGGCTATTTCCAGGATTTAGCTATCACAAACTGACCTGCTATAAACATTGGTATGTATACTTCACTGCTATTTTCAATATCATAAGGCAGTATGGAATACAGTAAGTCTTAAACTTATGAATGAGTTCCATTTCAGGGGCCCTTCAGTGGGATTCATTCATAAATCCAACAAAGTGAGTCTTACGCACCTTTGAAACAAGTGTACAATATGCATTGCTTTATGCTTCCCAGCACTCCCCTCCATCATTACTGCTCTTCCTCTTGCTTCCAGACATCCTGGGCTCTGACATAGCACTGTGTATGATGCACTGTCACACTGTACAGGGAACACCCAACAGCACCGCTGTGACAGTGTCTACAGACAGTGAACTACTGCCACAACTTGTTTGCAGCTATGAATGTTCATATTGCGAAGTCTGTTCATATCTATGAAAGTTCAGAACTTAGAAGTTTAGTAAGTCAGGGGCTGGCTTTGTACATTTGATGTATGTCTAAAAGAGAACTCGGTGGCTGCTCCAGGACAGCAGATTTCAGCACTACATAAGCTACTGCATTCTTAAGCCAGCTGTCTAAATAAATACCTACTGGCAAACTTTGAAAAATTAATGATATCTCTATTGCTAAGTGTATTTGAACAAATACTAGGCAGCTTCTTTCTTATTATAGACTAGAAATCTTTAAGCATCAGAATGAAGGTTGAATTATATGCTTCATAATGGTCTTTCAGGTTCTAAAATTCAATGACATTTTTGCACCATTTTCTATTTTATTTATGTTTTTAAGGCACTTCCCTTCCCATTATAATAGAAGCTAATTGCAGCAAGAATTTTTTCTTTCTTAGTATTGTATCCCTCAGATTCTTACTTTGTATAACACAGCTCTGGGACTACAGTGAGAGCACAATGATTTCCTCATTTTGATAATCCCACTGGAAGGAAGCCATTGGTAACTGGGCCACCACCCTCTAGGATTTCCAGCAGTAATGGGCAAGATCAGAACTGGAAATATAGGGATGAAATCATTCAATTACATGGAGTTTTTCCTCTTGAGATAATATTTTTAGGAACTCGTGTACACTTTCTCACTCATTTGTTGTTATATTCTCACAAGTAGCCAACTCTCCAAGTGTCCTGATTTTATTTACCAACTATAACCATGACCCTAACAGTAATCAGCCTATTTTTCTATACTTCTTTCTCTCCATCTCATATTCATGCTTTGTCATGTTCCCTCTTTATTCCACTGGAACAAATACAGAGGCATGCATACATGGTAGATAGATATTAACCCCTAGTTCTGAGAAGCTCCAGAGAAATTAAGCTAGGTCTTTCTGTGGGCTTAACACACAAACATCTACCTACCTAGTGTATTGGTGAAGTGTCCATTAATTAGAATCATAGAGAAAGACCATACACCATGAACAAAGCTTGTGGTTCATGATTCCTTCCCTTTAACATTATTGTTAATACCTAATAGGAGACCACTGTAATAAGCACATTAAGCACTGATATTCCATATGAGGAGGTCTATTGAAGTCATTTATGAATGAACCCTAAAGCTTGCCTAAAAAACAACTTTTGATTAACTGAATGCAAACTTGAAGCCAAACACAACAGGAAAAAAAAAAACAATTAAACATAGCCATGTTCCTTTCCTTCCACCTCAGCACAAGCTACTATAGTTCTCATTCTCTTGTATTTATTGACATGTAATAAAATGTTGTTAGATGAACATAATGGGATTCCCCAAGCTGAGGGACTATATTGTGTCTGAGTGTGCAGATGGTAATCATCTTTATTTATCTATGACCCTAAATTCACACCTACCTCAAGATAACAACCAGACTATTACCTTCTATTCTGCCTGAAATCTCAATAGCAATAAAGAGAGACTTCCGGGGCTTGATGAGTCCCCAAAATCATCCTTTCACACTGTTTTATCTAGCCTCACATTTATTAGATCTGATATTGCCTATGAGTTCAAGTCTTAAATTGAACGAGCTAAGGAGAGGCTTTCCCCATTTTTAATTTGCCTTGTTGAGATTGATTCAAGCAATTCAACTCGAGCTGGGTAGCTTCAGATATTTCATTAAGGGATATTTCTTCAATTACATGTACAAATCAGGCTGACCAAAATCAGAACAGTTACAGGTTGAATTCAACTAACTGAAAGCAATGAGTGGAAAGGTTTAGAAATAGTCTTCCTATAGGCCAAAAATCCAGTTGTACTGAATTTTTGATCCCTTTGAATATCTGATGCATTACCACAGAGGTAAAGCTAATGTCTGTACTATCTCTTTCTCTTCATGTGAAAAAAAAAAAAAAAGAATTGGAGTGACCCTATTATTGCATCATTCACAATGTAGTTATATGAGACGGACTCACAAAAAACTGTTGACTGATTAAATCTTGCAGATAATCTCTTCAGAATTCCTATATCTCCACCAACACCCTCCCTACCAGCTTTTAGAGGAAGGCTTTGTCATATTTCTAGAAATAGAGCCAAAGTAAAATGAACTTTGGATTTTTTTGTTTGTCTAGGAACATTTCATTATGAGTACCTTAGTTCTATCATATAGTACACATGAAATATGGCTATAGTTTCTGTTAGTGTGTCTATTAGATACCACGGAGAAGCAAATAAAAAGAACAAGAGTTTTCCTTGGAGAAAAAAAAGCACTACTGAACATAATATCAATATTTCATGTCTGTAGAGCCATAATTTTGGAATCTTTAATAATGTAACTTTTGCAGAATGAAGAAAGGTCATACTCTTATCCCTAAATCACCTTTATGATAATGGCAGTTTTTGTTCTTCCTCACTACTGTGAGATCAATACAAGCTATCCAGAGGTCAATGTTTTCATTATTTAGTACTCGAGTGTGATTTAGGTGTCTTTTCCCTCTTATTGGCCAGTGCTCTCTTCCAGGTATTTCTCAAAACCTCAAATAACATGATGGTGGAATAAAATATGTTTGAAGTAAATTTCTTCACTTTTTTTCCTTATCACTTCTTACATGAATAAACAGGTTTAGCTTGTATGCTTTGTATGCTCACAGGAGCTGTGATGAATGAAACTTAAATGACATGAAAGTAGAGAACTATAAATGAAATTACTGCACTGACCTCTGTACCCATAACTAATTTAAAAAGAAGTAAAAATGAGTCTCAAAGATACATACTCTTAAGAGGCACCTACAGACACAGGTGTCATATAGCAGCAGACTGCTTGCACTTACTCCCTTTGGGATAAATAAGTAAATATGTATTTAGGATGTAATATATATTTACTATCTTCTTTGTCATACCTCAAACCAACTGAAGTGAAAAAGCAGTCAGTGATTTCATGCCTCTATCAGTAGTTCTCAAACCTGTGGATAAGTATCACCAAGTAGATATGTTTAAAATTTTTTAATTGAATTATTTATTTTTACATTTTATAATCACACTCAACACTGGGGAATGTGTACCAGTATATGACACGAGTTAATTCTCATTTTTACCCATATCCCTACCCACCCCACAACCCCCACAACCCCCCATATACATGTGCTTTCTTTTTCTTTCCAAATCATATTTATTCTTTCCCCTCATTACTTTCCCCTACCACATTTCCTTTGAATATTTCCTATTTCACAAAATCTATCATACATTCTAGAATTCATTTACATCTACAGGTTCTCATACCAGAGAAAAGATATGGTATTTATTTTCAGGTCTTTCCTCAGCTACTGTGAATCCACTAGTCTGGGAGAGAGCTTTTAAACTGGCATTTTCAATTCAAACTTTTGAGCTCAATGTAGCTCCTCAGTAGGCCACCCTTTGAAAAATACCAGCAAGCATGGTAGGTGTATGTTTATTCTTTAGAAGCTACCAACCTATCAGTGATGCAAGAAATTTTTCATTTAGATGTCAAAATGTAGGACCCTCTGGAGTACTACAGCAGTCTTTATGCCGAAATATGTAAAATTCTTCCTATTTGATGGAAGATTTGAGTAAGAAACTATCCCTGGGGGTTCCTAGAAGTCAGAGTAGAAATCTTCTAATGTGCTGCTTTGAACTTTTCCTATTCTTTCACATGATTTATATACTTTCTGAGGCATGGTCGTATCTAAGTTTTCAAAGACAATGTTTAATATAGTGTTCTCTAGACAGATAATGACAGCATGTCAGAGCTACAGAAATACTGTACTAGTCACTCTCCCATTGCTGGTAGAAAGTACTCAATACTCACAGACTGAAGGGGTTTATTTTGGCTTGTTCCAGAGAAATCAGTGCATGGCTGATAGGCGGTAAGGCAGAAACAGAACAGCAGAGGGACAGTAGTAGAAAGATATTCAAACCATGGCTACTAGGAAGCAGAGAGAGAAGGGAGGAGATGAAGGCAAGAATATTCCCTTCTAATTCATATCCCCAGTGACCCACCTCAAATCAGGCCCAACTCCAGAGAATCCAGCCAGAAATTCAGCAACTGATTAATCCACTAATAACTATCCTGCCCCATGATCCAATCAACTTCCAAAAGTGCCACACTGAGACTTTGGGGAGACACCTGAGATACAACTATAACACGTACTCAGGGATTATAACATGTAATTTGCTTTGCCTCTGTCTGCACTCTTCATTGACCTTCACTTTTGTAAAAAAAAAATGTTCTCTTTTGTTTCCTTTTTAAACTTTTATTTTTTTAAATCACTGCCTTAACGACTGTCCCAGTCAGAGCCACTTTGCACTGTAGCTTGCTATAGCATGATTCAGCAAATGTTGAAAATCATTTTGACTCCATATATTTGATTTAGAAATCATTGGTCCTTCACCACTTTGCTTATGCCATTCTATCATGATTTTTTAATTAATGCCTTTTAGAAAGCCCATTATGATTAATATCCCTTTCCAGACAAATGACAGAAAGCAAAGGTTCTCAACCTCCTTAAAGAATAATGCCAGGGAGCAAGGAAAGCTACTTCCCCATCTTTAGTTACTTGATCCCATCTATGGCTTCTATAGATACTCTCATAATATCCCATTAAGAAGACACATGGGAGAAGATGAAAATATGTATAGAGGTAATTTTGATACTATAGAATATCTATAGAGTGCTCCAAACACCATTGGTCCTAGCTATAAAATCATCACTACCTTCAGAACATATCTTCTCTACAAAGACTAACAAACTTGTTTCTAAAAAATGTTTGATGTAAAACCTGTATTGGTATATTTTGTGTGTGTATATATATATATATATATGTATATATATCATATCATATATCATATATCATATCATATCATATATCATATATCATATTATATATCTAAAATATCAATGTCATATGATATTGTATATCATATATATGTATATAACTTATCATAGAGAATTTGCACCTAGAAATAATGCATCCTGCTCTTCTTTTTTTTTTGCCATTCTCCCTTCATTTTGCTGCCACATATACAAAAGCTTTGTTTCCATTTTTCCTTTTATTTTCATTTTTTCCTTGTGCCTCCCTTCCTAATAAACTTTTTTAAAATTTATTTTTATCTTCATTGGTACAGTGTATATGCACATCACGATCACATTCAACATTGGGAATTTGCGATTTAATTCTCATTTATTTTTTAGACTGCTACAACCTCTATGCAAGTCAGTGTGGAGATTCCTAATAAACTTTTGAAGCTCCACATTTTTGCTCTTAGAATTTGAAATGGCTGCTCACCTCCTCCTTCTTGAAACACTTTAGTTTCATGTGTTATAATATAAAACTCTCATTATTTTCTGTAAAAATGTTTATCTAGTTGAAAAAGAGGAAGGAGAGTGGAAGTTCCTGGATCATGACCTCTGAGCTTTCCACTTACTTTTCTTACCCACAATGGCCTTATTATAATGCAGTATAATTCCAAGGCACCTAAAGCTTTGAAGAGGGTGAACTGTAGAAAACCATGCTCTAAGAAAAATTTCTGAGTGATACATAGCCCCTCTAATTAATAAAGGAATAAGTTAAGTTTTTTTTAAATACTCAGATTTCAATCACTAATCAAAGTCTTAGGTGTCTTTTATAAATAAAAACATAGAAATGTATGCAATAGTATGTTAGGACTATGCATTTCTATTAGGACAAGTAAATAGTAATAACAATAGAAACCCCTACTCTTTATTGAGTAAATACTATACACCAGGCATCAATATCAGGTACTTTACCTTCATTACACTGATCTTTCATTGTCTGAAGCAGCCCTGTAAGACAACTATGATTGTTCCCATTTTACAGATGATAAAACTGTAGTCAGAGAAGCTTCATGGATTAGTTTCCCCATTTAAGTGACAAATATGCATGTATTTCACCGACCCTAAATCCTTTCTTCTTTTCACCATACAAGTGCAGCACTGAAATAGTGTCTCAACAGAATGCCTGAAAAGCATTTCCTTGAAATTCTTTGTTTATCACCAGTACAGACAATATAGCAGTAAAGCAAAGAAATTTAAAAATAAAAGCTGAGCCAAGGAGCAGCAGGAAAAAAATATGACAAGTTGAGTGTTTTGAAGCAAAGGAGTCCAGTATGCCACAAATCTTTTCAATATTGAACCACACAAATGTTCCCTAATCAGCTGTAGTGCAGACATTTTTGGTCTTACTTTTGATATGAATGTGAAAACTCTGTCTCTGATATCTCAACACAGCTGTTTCAAGCCCCCTGGGGAAGGGCAATAAGAGAGAAGATGGTGTGGGTACACTGGAGATTTTATCAGATGGTTCCTTTCCACTTCAGACTCTTCTCATTTATTTAACTCTTTCTTATCTGATGTCTTACAAGAAAGTTTTTATTTCAGAGAAAGTTCCTCCCTTAGAACCTTCTCAGACTTGGTATTTCCATAGACACCATTGTATTTTCTGAATTCATAAACAGTAGGTTAGCTTTTCTATATGTTCAGTCATTTAACAGTTTTCCCAGAAAGACTGTTCCTGCGTTCTATCCTTTATTTATTCATGAAAATACTCAGACTAAGGTCAGCACATTCTCCCTGTCTTCTAGCTTCTCTTTTCTCTGTTTCTTCCCACTCTTGCCTACTTTTTTCTAACTCAGATTCAGTTTTCAGGGAACTGTCTGCCTTCTAACCTCCCATGACCTTCCTTTCTTTCCTTTCCACATATCTATCCTGTCATATTGTGTCTTAATGAATTTCCTCTTCACAGGACTCAAAACCCAACATCGAAAAATTAAAGGAGGAGATGTTTATTTTGGCTCACATTTTCACTTCATAGTCCATTGGCTCCAAGGCAGGATGACGTGGCAGATGGGCCTGGGTGCTCTTGTCACACCAGACAGAAAGCAGAGAAAGAAAGCAGGGACCAAGAAAGAGACATATGCTTCCAGGCCAAGCCCTCAGTAATGCAGAACCTCTTCTGAGTAGACCCTGCCTCCTATCAGCAATTCAGGTATAACATCATCATAGTCTAATATCTTTCCAAAAGTCCTGCTTATGAATGTGTGAGGCTCTTAAGGGAGATTTAGATATAAACTATAGTCTGCCTGGTCTAGGAGTATTGAAGGAACAACTTTCCTTAACTCCCTTCTTCTGAAAATCCTTGAAATAATTTTCCTGATCGGTCTGCTTTCCAGCTTTGGCCCAAACTTTCCTTAATGCTCGAAGAGTCTCAGAGTACTGTACTCCCATTATTTCTTTCCCCACTCCATCCTGGAGCTACATTTGGAGCTCTACTTTTTGGAGATCTGCCTCAAGTACTCTTTGCCCTCTTTTACTCTTGTGGTTTTCAAACTACTGAAGGTCTTGGGAGTTCTACAGAGTTGCTCCAAAATTTCTATGGAGTGAATTGAAAGTTCAGGTATCATAACCCTGAGAGCCCCACTAAGTGAATCTGACTAGAAAAGCTTCCTTTGAAATTCATTGTGCTGGATTTTACAGAAAATTTCATTTGACATAGTATGCCAAAAAGATGTTGAAATCTGTGGATCTGCTTTTTCCCATTAGCCTAGACTTAGTAACTCTCCCTATAATTTATGACTGAATTAATCCACAGTCCTTGCTAACAGGTAATAAGCTAAAAATGAATCTACAAAGATAGGTGATTAGCCAAAACAAAAACCAAAAAATAGTTTGAGCTCGATGATTTCAAGGTCTGATAGTGTTGAAATTTGTTTTAGTTCAAGGAAAAAAATGTAAAGATATATTTGAGAATTCTAACAAATTTTAATAATTCTTGGACAAATGGTAAGGTTAGAATAGTTCTACATGAAATAACATGAATGCAATAATGATACTACAGATTTATATCTCTATCCAGCTAAGGTATTGAAGTTTAAAATATTCCAGGAAGGAACTCTGAGTGCCAAAAACAACCTAGCTATCTCATAATTTAACCCTTCTTTTGTAAAGACTTTCTGACATCTGGGGAAAGGGAAATGGTGACATGGATAGCAAACAAGTTGCTGCAATTGTATAATTTCCTTCAGACTAAGTGAAATGGAATGAAGGCAGAAATGATTTGGGAAAAAACAGTTGTAGCTTTGGCCTATACAAATCCGAGATGAGTGAATTTGACTTCCTCAGTGTGTCTAATGCCTCTCTATAAATATCTAACAAGGACTTTAGAGCATTGTGTCTAATGTGAATTCCTCCCTAACAGTTCCATTGAATAAACTAGTACAGTGTTGCTATAGGAGTTAATGAAGCCTAATTCTTCTCCAAGATAACCTATAGAAATTTGGGAATTCATCTAGCTTGAAAAGGCACAGCTTCATTCTGTCTAGTTTATAATGCATATTTTTCCATTGAATTCTTTATTGTTACATTTTATATATGCATCATGATCACACTCAACATTAAGAATTTATACCAGTATATGGCATGACTTAATTCTCATTTTTCCCATTATGTAACCTCACATTTAGCTTTGATTATTGCATCTGCATAGCAGAGTAGATTTGCTTACACCTTCTCAAGCTCCTTCTTAGAATTTGTTCTCAAAGCCCCTGGTGAGGTGGCTCTTTTCTCAATCACTTTAATTAATTTTACCCAGGATAGAACATTAACCACAAGCTGGGTTCAAGACTCAGCTCTGCCTTCTACTTAATGTATGACATTGAGCAAGTTGCTTAAGCTCCCTGAACTTCATTTACCCTACCAATAAAATGATTATTACAATAATAATAATTACAACTAATGAATGGTTGTCTTGCCTTTTACAGCATTAGATAACACTGTGGGAAGATAAGTTTTGTGCGATATAGAACAGTCAAAAATCAAATATTCTTGTCTGAATACATTACACTTGAAGCATTTTCAGGTTTCCACATAAAAGAGTTATAAACTATAGTATAAAGCAGAGTGTAATCTATAGGGTAAGCAGTGTGTGTGCACTCATGTGTGCATGTGTGTGTGTGTGTGTAGAAATAGAGGAAAACTGTAAGTGTAGTCATTACACACCAACCATTACAGTTCAGAGAACAGAAGAGAATTTAACAAGAGTTACTAAGAAGCCAAACAATCAGAGGTATGACACACAAGAAACAGAAAAAAGTTCAAAAGAAAGAATGCATGAGTCCATGAAAATGTCCAGGTGAGATTTCCCTTTCAGTGTCATATAGTTAACCAGAAACTCCAGCTTCCCTTTCTAGACACCTATGGCATCCAATCCACCATTTTGTTTGTATTGAGGTCACTTGAGTTCTACTGTTGGGTGAAAGACTCTCTGAACAAAGCTGTGGCTCAGACTCCTCTGAGTCTCTTCCTACTTTATTCTCCTCCCTTCTTTCTTCTCTGTTCAGATTTCAGATGTGTTTTGCAGCCTGAGCTTTCTTCTTCTCTCTCCTTTTCACCATTTGTATTCATTGTACTCAATAACCCTCCTATGCTTCTGAATCCATCTTCACATCTCAGCAGAAGGCACAAATTGATACCAAGAGATTAATTGTATCTACAGCATTAAGTGTAAAATTAGAATGAGGAAAGGAAGATAATGGATTGAATAAGATGATGGTAATTTGTGATATCAACAAAAGTTGTTTTAAATGGTGAATTGACATCATTGTGCAGTGGAGATTTCAATTCTTTTGGATAAGTACACAGAAGATAAGGCACTGACAGGGTGAGAGAAAAATGATAAGGTATAGGTCAAGTGAAGCAAAGCAACAAATCAGTAGACTGAATATGTTGAATTATCTAATGTGTAACATTGCCACTATAGTACCTATGATTCGTACTAAATGAGTACATTATAACACCTTTTGCCACTGGAGGAAAAATGAGAAACAATGTGAATCAATGGATATGTCTATTTGCTCCTTTATAGTAGCTGTTTTGCATCATGTAAAATCATGTTGTATGCCTTATATATGCACAATTCCATTTATTTTTAGAAGCCAATTGTTAAAAAATGATGGAAACAGGGCCAGAGGGTTAGCTCAGTGGTTCCGGCACCTGCCTCGCAAGTGCAAGGACCTGAATTCGATCCCCGGTAACCACATATAATGCTGGGAGTGGAGACACGCCCACCAACAATCAACACCGCATACCACAGTGCCGGGCGTGGTGGCTCACGCCTGTAATCCCAGCACTCGGGAGGCAGAAGCAGGAGGATTGCTGAGTTCGAGGCTTACCCTGGGCTACATAGTGAGCTCAGGGCCAGCCTGAACTACAAAGCGAGACCCTGTCTCCAAAAAGAAAAAAGAAAAAAATGATGGAAACAGTAGTCTGAGCAAAATTTCTTCAGAAATATTGGTATTCAATACATATACTCATTTCATGAGTTTTGCTGTTGAAGAACACAGAGAAATAAGGGAAAGGCTGCCAGAGGACATAGGGTTAATGTTGAAATTTTTATGATGGAATGAATGGCAGCATGCTAGTATTGCGGTAGTAATTAGCTCTGACAGGGGTAAATTTGTTTTTACAAGACAACAAGGAGAAAGTTTTTGGATTCAAATATTGAGAAATTCAGAGAAGATGAGATTAAGTACATAGGTAGAAGAACAGCCTTGGAGGAAACTACAACTCATCCTTTCAAGACATCAGAAGTGGGTTGGTAGATTTAGTAGTGGGAGGATAAAATAGCTTCACTCTGATTGCTTCTATTTTCTCAGTGAAATCAGATAATCAGTTCAGGGTAAAGAGTAAAAGGGTTGTTGAAGATTTCTGTGGGGCGCAGATGAAAATAATTGTCTGGGAAAATGAGAGTGCAAATTGACTTGAAAAGTAAGTTAGGACAGTACTAACAGGTTCTTGGAGATTTATAGCTTTAAATTTAAAGTTAATATGATATAACTATATTTTTCTAGACAGTTTTGGCCAGTTATATGAGAACTCTTAGCTAGTGGAGTGTTAGAAGAAAGCAAGATTAAGTATTTTCAGGTATATGTGATGAAAAAAATACAATAGTTCAACATTTTGCAAAAATGTGACAATAGATCACGCAATACAAGCTCAATAAGGATAAAATGAGAGGATAATGTGAGTCATGACAATTAAACACATTGAGAAGTCAAGGAGTTGGGACCCCAAAGTATTTAAAGTAATTTTGAGGTGGAATTACAAGATTAAGCTAGAAAGATATGAGGCACTGCTTGAATAGTATTGTGCTATAAATCACGTCTTGTATAAAGCAGCCTATTAACAATAATGTGGTCTCCAGATTGTGACCATGGAAGGTGTTGGCTAGGGTGTGGGTAAAGTTCAAACTAACTCAAGAACAGTTTCTGGAACAGAGCAGTCAGTGAGGTAGAAGGTCACTTTACATAGGATCTCAAAGCACCAAGAATGATCAAATAATGGATGGAGGAGCAAGTCAAAAGCTGAAACATCTAGTAACTCATGAGAAAGCCAGGAGTTCAGCAGATCAACAAGGTGAATGGCTAGTCCAATGACTAGAACTTCAAAAGATTAGATTTAGCAAAGGGGAGAGAAGAGAAACTTAAGGAAAGTGGGTTGTATAAGAAGAGTTTGTTACTACTTATAACTGTCACAGGAAAAACTGTACTCTCAAAGAAAGCGAGGTTTCAGTTAAAGGAAAAAAAGAATGCAAAGAATTGTCATGGAAGAAGTTGATGGCATTAGGGAAATGTTTCAAGGTGGACTGTGAGTTGCATATGTTGCATTAGATGGTTTCAGTTAAGGAAGAAGTGGGATATTGGGTCAGATTCAGAAATTCTATACAGTGAAGGGTCACTTGGGATTTAGATATTTAGGAATGACTCAGGTAAATAGATATTAAAAATAAAGCATTCAGTCTGAAATTGGATTTCTTGAGGGAAGGTAGGTAGTTAGGTCTAATTATAGCTTATTTATTGAAGATAATTTTAAGGAAGTTTATAGTGGTGAGACTGACAATATTAAGGGATGTTATTATACTAAACTCAATAAACAATATACAGCTAGTTATTCTTAAGTTAGTAGTATCGCACCTTGGGAGTTATAAGCTTCCCTTGTAACAGCTTTCCCTCTGTATGTGGAATGGAGCCTCCTTTACACCCAGTTCTGTGGTTAGGAGAGAATGGTCCTCTCAAGTGGATGTAGAGCTCTGAAAGTCTAGTTTAAACTTAGATTCACAAGACCCCTTAACAGAAATTTTATAAACTTAATAAAAGTCTCTTTTATAGACCTCAGTAGGTAATGTTGAAAAGGACTTTGCCAAGAGTTCATCAGCCCTCCCTTAAATCCTTTTAGGGGCTCCTAGTCATACTGGAAAAGAAAAGAATCATGTGGTCAAATAAAAGTAGGAAAATGCTCAGTTAAAAAATTTATGAAGGTTAGTTTTCTGCATAATCTTTGACATAGAAATGTAAAAGGTCTACAAGGGAATATCTAGGAAAACAGGATGTAAGGCATAGAGGGATTAGTTGTACAGTATCTCCCCACAGACCTGGGTTTAGAGAAGAGGAAGGAAGAGATTTGGATTCTGAATTTGTGCTCAAAGGAAGAGATAAGAGTCTATGCAAACACTAGCAATATGCCACCACATAGCCTTAAATGAATGGGACATTTGTCAATTGACTCTTTCCTATACTCTGGATCTTGAATATCCCCTGAGTACTTACATGTTAAAGGCTTTGTCACCAAGATAACATTAATAGGAGGCAGTGGAAATGTTGGGGAGTGGGGCAAGCGGGGAGGTCTTTAGGTCACAGGAAATATACCCTTAAAGAAGAGCGTGGGGCCTTGGCACCCTCCTTGCTCTCTTAAGCTTCCTGGCTTTGAGGTTAGCACTTTTTTATCACCATGGTCTCTCACCATGACAAGTGGCCTCACTGCAGGCCCAAACAAGGGCCAAGGAGCCGCAACTGCAAGCTCCGAAACTTGAGCCATAGTGAAACTTTGCCATTAATAATGTGATTGTTCCTGGCATTTTGTTATAGGAAAACTGTTACAGAAAACCGACCTACACAAACCTATGCCCTATGGGTCTGAACAATTATGTATAGTCATTTTCACTTTAATGAAGGATTTTCAAAGGATAGTAGTTGTTCATAATTTAGTTTTTAATTTAATTTCCATGGTGAATCACTGAGAAAAACACTTAAATGCACCTAAAAAATTAAGACGGAATTTTTGATGAATCATTTTGTAAGCTGAGTATTTTAGAACTTGTAAATAACTTTAATAATGTACTATGTATGTAACACCTTGTATCAGAAATAATAGCAATAGCAATTAGCTCTGATACAAAATTACTGTGAAGAAAAAGTACTGGTTGCCTGTCACTGTCAACTTTGTTCATTTGTAAATCCTGCCAAGCTGACCTGTTCCTTAAGTTTCAGTCATCAAGAAAGGTTGATGATCCATAGTTGTATAACATAGCACAATGAGTCCATTATGATAAAACAGTACTTAAAACAACAGCTGTTTCCAACTGATCAGTATCTTTAAGCATCATTTTGTTGTACTAAGAAAGAGTTATGTTTGGAAAATATATTACATGTCACGTGAAAGGTACCATTTTATTTCTATGCTTTCCATAAGTAAATGGAATTAAATACAGGTTGCATATTTTAACATTTTTCCCCTAAAGAGTGATGAGATTTAACCTCTTTAAAGTGCCCTTTAATAAATGTAACTGCTGCGTAGAAATAAAAATTCAATATTCATGATGTTATTTGCTGGTTACTGGTCTATCTCCATTCCATCAGACATCAACAGCCTTAGAGCTGCTGAAAGACAGTGCAATGAAGAACACAGAGTCGGCATATCTAAAACTGTCACTGCCCCATGCAAAAGAAAACAAAATATGATGTTAGAATTCAATAATTAGCTTAAGTACTAATGACAAAACAGACTCTTTAGATAAAATTCTGAGAAAACATTGAGATTTGCACTACTAAAATTTTTAGGTTTCTGGAAAAGTGATGAACAGATTTTTCTGGCACCATTTATTAAAGAGAGTATCTTTCTTCCATTGAGGATATTTGGCTCCTTTACCAACGATGAAATGGTATACTGTATCTGAAGTTGATTCTGGATCTTTGAGTCTATTCCACTGGTCCTTGACTCTGTTGCTTTGCCAGTACCACACCTTTTGTAAAACAGTGGCTTTCCAGTATAGTTTGAAGTTGGGAATCATGATACCTCCCACCATTTCTTCATTACCTAGAATTGCTTTTGGTATTCTATGTCTCTTGTCATTCCAGATGAATTTTTGGATTATTTTCTCTAGATGTGAGAAATATACTGTTGGGATTTCAATCAGTATTGTGTTGAGACACTTTTCAAAGGAAGAAGTAAAAACAGCTAAGAAGCATACAAAGAAATGTTCAACATCACTAGTCATTCAAGAGATACAAATGAAAACCACAATGAAATTTCACCTCACTCCACAAAGAATGGCTGCTATCTCAAAGTAAACCAGCAGTAAATGCTGGGGAGACTGTGGGGAGAAAGGAACCCTTCTCCACTATGGACGGGAATATAGACTGGTATAATCACTATAGACATCAGTGTGGAGATTCCTCAAACAACTTGGATTAGAGGGCCGGTGATTTATCTCAGTGGTTCCAGTGCCTGCCTTGCAAGTGCAACGTCCTGAGTTCGATCCCTGGTAACCACATACAACAATGCTGAGCGTGGTGACTCATGCCCACCAGCAATCAGCACCACATACCACAGTACCAGGGGTGGTTGGCTCACGCCTGTCATCCCAGCACTTGGGAGGCAGAGACAGGAGGATTGCTGAGTTCGAGGCTTGCCTGGGCTACATAGTGAGCGCAGGGCCAGCCTGAACTACAAAGTGAGACCCTGTCTAAAAAAAAAAAAAAATAATAAAAAAAAAAAAATAAAAAATAAAACTTGGATTAGAGATCCCACTTGACCCTGCTATTCCCCTGCTAGGTATGTACATGAAAGAATTAAGTTTCATATCACAGTGACATGTGTGCACCCCTGTTCATACCAGCTCAGCTTTGGATAGCTAAATCTTGGAAACAATTCAAATGCTCGTCAACTGGAGAATGGGTAAAAAAGATGTGTTTTTGCTGTAAAATGTAATATTACTCCGCCATAAAGTGATAAGTTTGAGTCATTTATATTCAAATGGACCTACCTTCAGGACATACTCATAAATGAAATAAATAGGTCAAAGATCTGTGAATGTATCTTTTCTCTGGTATGAGAAACTGAAAATATAAATGAGCTCTAGAATATATCATAGATATTGTGAAATAGAAAATATTCACAGGGAAATGGGGTGTAGGAGTAACAAGGGCAAGAAAAAATATGATGGTAACTTTAAAAAGGGAAACAAAGCTATGTATGAGGGGAGAGGTTGTGGGGTGTGTAGAGGAAGGGGAAAAATGTGAATTAGATTTTGTCATATACTGATACAAATCTTAATATTGTGTGTGATCATATAAAATTCACCAATACGTATTCAATTTAAAAAAAAGGAAACTGAGCACTGGAAAAATAAATAAACAGAAACACACCATCCATTTTCCTGCCTGAAGTCCAGTATAGAAACTACTCAGAAAGTATGAGCAATGACAGACTATCCTGGGGAATCTCAGGACAACCAATCTGCCAAAGTCAAGAAGACTCAGAGATTGAGAGAAAGGGATCACTGACATTTTGGTTACCAGAGTAGGCATTTTGCATACTCTATCCTTTTAGATTCTCAAAAGAACCCCATGAATTAGAGAGAAGTTAACTTGTTAGTACAGTTAGATCCAAGATGCTATTCTGGGTCTATTTCACACTAGTTACACTCATTTCAGAACATTTTCCAAGAAGTTGTGTTTCTCTTTCACAAAATTCTAAATATAGCTTTTTCTTCTACTCATTTATCTCCTCTAAAAATGCAGAATGAAGTAGGGAAAGTAAGAAAGAAAAAGATAGTCTGCCTAATTGAAGATCCTTGTTACCTGAATTTTGTTAATATCAGATTCTCCTGAAATTTAATTTTACAAATAAAAATACAAATGGCAAAACAAAATTCTTTGTCTTTAATAACATTTATGTGGATTCTACTATGCTGGGAACAGTGTTAAACACTCTATTCATAATACTATCAGGATTCACGTGGGGAACAGATGGCACACTCAACTGCGATTGTTCCAAGTTTGGTGAAGAAATGAGTCCTGAAAGGTGAGCAGGATTAAAGGATAGCGCACAGCCTGAGAGCCACCTGTAGCCCGAAGCTCTCAGCCTCCTTTGCTGAAGGAACACGAGTATGGGGTGTTTACTAATCTCAGAGCTGTAGCTATATCTCTAGGAGAGGGCTATGTCACAGGAGAAGCTACCTGAGGGAGAGAACACGGCTACTGTCAGTTCATGACAGACCGGCAAGTAGGGAAGAAGGTCAATAAACTCTCCCACTCCACTCTTGACTACTGACCTCCGAGTGGCTGGCAAGGAAACTACCTGATGGAAATCAAACATGCCAGTCTTCTGAGCATATATAGCCAGAATCTGGACAGGAAATGGGAGACTATCCTGCTCACACGTTTTTGTACGACACCAGCACAACGTAGGTTTACTGTAATCTCACTACACACATGAGTTAAGCTGAGGTTTAGAGATAGTAATTTATTCATAATCACAGTGCTACTGCCTGGAACAAAGACACAGGTCACAGCCTATTTGAATTCAGAGCTGAGACTCCTACTCACCATCTTAATTGTACAACCGAATCATTCAAGGAGCAGCTTTATTTTTTAAAATTGAATTCTTTATTGGTACATTTTGTATACATCTCACAATCACACACAACATTGGGGAATCTGTACCAGTATATGACACAAGTTAATTCTCATTTTTACCCATATCCCTACCCACCCACACCTCCCCACCCCCTATAAGCATGCTCTTTACTTTTCTTTCAAAATTGTGTTTATTCCTTCCCCTGATTATGTTCCATTGGAAATTTCCCATTCTACAAAACCTGTCATACTTTCTAGAACTCATTTACATCTACAGGCGCTCATATCAAAGAAAAGATCTGGTATTTGCATATCTGTGATCTATTTATTTCACTTATTAGTGTGTCCTCCAGGTGTATCCATTTGCACATAAATGAATGGAAAATGTCATTATTTATGGCAGAATAATACTCCATTTTATAAAGAAAAACCACACACACATCTTCTTTATCCAATCTCCAGTTGATGGGCATTTGGGTTGTTTCCAAGATTGAGCTATCACGAACTGAACTGCTATGAATAAGGGTGTACATCTGCCTTTCCAATGTGATTTTTTTAAATTCCCTTGGGTATATTCCTAGCGGGGGAATTGCAGGGTCAAATGGGATCCCTAGTCCTAGTTTTCTGAGGAATCTTCACACAGATCTCCACAATGGTTGCACAAGTCTACAATCCTACCAACAGTGGAGAAGGGTTCCTTTTTCCCCAGAGCCTCGCCAGCATTTATTGTTGGTTGATTTTGTAATAGCAGTCATTCTTTATGAAATGAGATGAAATCTCAGTGTTGTTTTCACTTGCATCTCTCGAATGACCAGTGATGTTGAACATTTCTTCATATGCTTCTTAGCTGCATTGACTTCTGCCTCTGAGAAGTGTCTTTTCATTTAAGATGCCCATTTCTGAATTGAATTCAAGGAGCAGTTTTAAAATTGCATCATGTGGGGCCACACCAAAATCTGGACCAACACTGAACGTAGAAGTGGCCACTCACAACCTCCCCTTTTTTCCTCCCTTTCTCAGCTACTGTTTCCAGCACCCACCATTCAATCCAGAATGGATATCAAATTCTACCAGTTCTATGGCTTTCATTTAAAGGAATTTTCTCTTCTCCATTTAATGAATATAGAAGTTTGGGAAACTTTTTCTTCTGAATACTTTTGTAGTAGACATTCTTATACATGATTTTTTCCTTTTTAAAATAACTTAGGCAGTGTGTGTGGTGGCACATACCTGTAATCCTAGAACTTTGCGAGGCTGAGGCAGGAGAACTGTGAGTTAGATCCATGCCTGGACAATTTAGCCACTTCATGAGATTCAGTCTCCAAATTAAATAGAGAGAGAAAGAAAGAAAGAAAGAAAGAAAGAAAAGAAAGAAAGAAAGAAAGAAAGAAAGAAAGAAAGAAAGAAAGAAAGAAAGAAAGAAAGAAAGAAAGAAAGAGAGAAAGAGAGAGAGAGAGAAAGAAAGAAAGAAAGAAAGAAAGAAAGAAAGAAAGAAAGAAAGAAAGGGAGAGAGAGAGAGAGAAGAGAAGAGAAGAGAAGAGAAGAGAAGAGAAGAGAAGAAAAGAAAAGAAAAGAAAAGAAAAGA
>PVIC010023665.1:0-26359 GCA_004025085.1 Thryonomys swinderianus | reverse complement strand
TGGCATGAACACCTGTAGATGCAAATGAGTTCTAGAAAGTAGGACAGCTTTTATAGAGTGGAATATTTCTATAGGAAACTTGGTGTGGTAATGTGATGAGGGGAAGGAATAAATATGATACAGAAAGAAAATAAAAGAGCATGTATAAGGGGGGGAGGAGGGGGGAGTGGGTAGGGATATGGGTAAAAATGAGAATTAACTTGTGGCATATACTGGTACAAATTTCCCAATGTTATATATGATTTTGAGATTTATATAAATTGTACCAATAAACAATTCAATTAAAAAAAAAGAACATAGTTCAGAGAGACAAACTGGTAGAACGGAAAAGAAAGTAAGTGTCAAAGAGGACATAAGGAAAATATCTAATGTATATGTTATTAACTTTCTAGATTAAGAGAAAAGAAATGGACAGTTAAAGATATCAGTATATCAGTATATTTTTCAGATTTTAAAAAAGACATCAGTTCAAAGGTTAAAGAATATTTACCAATCTCAAATCATACAGTAGTACAATGAAGTCAAAAGGAAAAGGTACAAAAGGAGGATTCAGCCAGGTGTGGTGGCTCACGCCTGTAATCCCAGCACTCGGGAGGCAGAGACAGGAAGATTGCTGAGTTCGAGGCTTGCCTGAGCTACATAGTGAGCTCAGAGCCAGGCTGAACTACAAAGCGAGACCCTGTCTCAAAAAAAAAAAAAAAAAAAAAAAAAAAAAAAAAAAAAAAAAAAAAGAGGAGTCATTGATTACCCAGCTTATTTGAGTCAATTCTCCTGTTGGACAAAATTTTTTAAACTACAGTGAATTTAAATTTAACACAGAACTAACTAGTTCACAAGGATTTGTGGAGCCAAATCCTTAGGAGAAAAGAAACACAAAGTTATACACTTGGCATTTGTCATCACTTTTCCACTAGAAGTGTTTTCTAATTTTAAAGATTAGCCGATTTGTGAAGTATCTGAGTAGATTATGGCCATTCCCACAGTACTAGTGAGATGAAGACTGAGTCCAGTACTTACAAAGTAACCATTGTCAACCCTTAATAAGGATCCCAAGGGCAGCACAATAAGTCTAAAAGTAACCCAGAAAAAGGGATACTTTCACAAAAACTAAAATTGAGGCTTAGTTTAACCTAATCTTTAACTGAGTTAAATTGATCTGTTTTGCTGCCCATTTGCTCCCAGCAAAAAAAAGTAAATCCTCTCTAGAAGAAAATAAAATCATGTGGAACCTTGAGTAAACTCAGCAATCTTTTAGACATCATCAAAGGCACATAAATTTTAAAAAGTTATATTTTCAATTAAGATGTAGGAAGTAACTAGAGATTGTTGTTCCCATAACCAGCAAAGGTAAGATAAGCCATGAATAAATCATGGTCTTTTTGTTTAACTCATTAGAGTGCTAACTGTAGTCTAAACTGCAAAAGATAAAGTGCCAATCTATAGCGCGAAGAGCCCCATGACTGCTCTCAATTATATTAGGCCAGCAAGATAATGAAAACCAGAGAAAGAGGAAAGATGCAAAGACTTGCGTCAGAACAAGTTTCAAAAAGGCAGAATGCCGAGTAGTATGATGGACTATAGTCCCAAGAATTCATAGACACAAGGTGAACAGTCATCCTTATACTGTTTCCCTAAGCAGACAGTGAAGCAGACCTCAGGTCAGAGCAAGAAAGGACAAAGAGAATTCTTACAGTCAGTCTGGTTTCATGGCCTGGCTGCTATACAGGGACAGGGCTGGAACCAAAGAGCAAGGAAAATTCCCCAGTTGCCCAAAATATCTTGGCAGAATGAGTTCTTTCTTGGTTCTGAAAGTTAGAGTTTAGACAGTGTGTTTAACAACTTCCTCAGGGTTTGCCTGTGTACAAATCTCAAATTCAGGCTTTTCTAAAAAAAATACTTGGTCCCATTAGAAAAGAGTGAAGAGAGGAACAAAGCATGTAGACCAATGTTAAAAGGTCTACTGATTTGGTATCCCAGGGAAACCAGACAGAGTGAGGACAGTTTTTAAAGAAAACATAGTGAAGAAGTTTATGAAATTGAAAATGACATAAATTCACAGACTAAATAAACTTTGATCTCAGTAGCCAAAACAAACAAAAAATAACACTCATACATGGATACAAATTGTTTAATCATGTAAACAAAAAATAATGAGAAATGTGAAAAGCCAGCAGACAGAGGTAGTCTTTTTTAAATTTAGGGAACAATATTAGTGGTTCATCTCTGATGTAAAATAGAGGAGATTGCTCTGCCATAAAGAAGGATGAGACTGAATCATTTATACTCAAATGGATGTACCTTCAGGACACACTCATAAGTGAAATAAATAGGTCACAGATGTGCAAATATCCTATATTTTCTCTGATATGAGAAACTGAAGTTATAAATGTGTTCTAGAATGCATAAACCTCTATAGGACATAAAAATAAATGCCCAGCCCCATCCTGAACCAACATCAAGGCAAAAGGTGGAAAGTCTTTGTATTTATACCTGTGTCACATATTGGTACAAATTCCCCAATGTTTTGTCTGATTGTGAGCTGTGTATATAATGTACCAATAAAGTTTACTGAATAATGCAAAAAAAAGTCCATAGAAAGTGCATGATAGATATTGTGAAATAATAAATATTCAAAGGGAAATGGGGTTTAGGGATAAGTAATGGGGGGAAAGAAATAATTTGATGGTTAAAAAAAGGAAACTAAGCTTGTGCATATAAGGGCACGGTGTTGTAGGGTGGATAGGGAAGGGGAAAAATGAGAATTAAGTGGTGTCATATACTGGTACGAATTCTCAATGTGGAGTGTAATTGTGATGTGTATATATAATGTATCAATAAAACAGAGGAGATTATAATCCACATATTTCAAATCATACAAAGAAAAATTGTTTGCTTTAGTTATATATGTTACTAATTATAATATTAATGTGAACTAAAATATTTATATATTCATATTTTAATGATTGTGATTGAAGCATCAATTTAAGTAACTCTAAGAGATATAGCTTAGTCAGTACAGAAGGTAATACAGTTCTAAACATAAAGAAAAAACAAGTCACTCAGAAGTAGGTAAAGACAGAGAAAAAGAGGCAGAAAGCATACATGAGAAAAAAGAGGTTAAGATTAAGTTAATTAGCATCAGTAGTATTAGGTGTAAATGAACAAAAAATTCAATTAGAAGACAAAAATTATCAAACTGAATTTAAATAAAACCCAAGAATGTGCTATTTTCATAAGGGAAACTATTAAAATAAAAAAATCAGCCACAAGAGAAAAATGTAGAGATAACAACATGTGAATACCTAAGTAGAGGAAGCTGAAGTGACTATACCAATAAAAATTTCAAGAAAAATAAAATTTTCACGAAGAACATTTTCAAGATAAGGATGCACATTTCATAAAGGTGAAAGAATCATTTAGTCTATTTATATGCCTCTATTTATGTCAAAACTTTAAATATGTGATACAAAAGATAAAGAAATGAAGGAAGTTAAATTTCAATAATGACCAGAGATTTTAACAAATATATCTCACTGTCAGAATAAATAGGCAAAATCAGTAAAAAATTAACATAAGCAGCTAATGTGATTTCCACTCTAGCTACACAGTATTTTCAAATATGCAGAAGATATTTACCAGGATAGAGCATATAATGTGCCATATACAGTGATACCTCAATTGTCAAACTCATTTGTTCCAAATTAAGTTCAAATACCAAAAGCTTGATAATTGAATATATTTTTCCCATAAGAAATAATGGAAACCAAATAATTCATTCTGAGGTCTCAATATTACACTTATAAATTCATTTTCCAAGACTATTAAATTTCATGATCATTTCTTTAACGCAAACATGGTCTGCCGCTTTCCTCTTAGTTTCATTATTGGTATTACTACTTACTTTGGAACCATGGTTACAGTGTTTTATGTAAAAAAAGTAAACACATAATGAAAGTTTTAATGCACTAACACAAGAACTATTTGTTGTATGGATGAGAGTGGTACTTAGACTGAAGTGTCCCCTTTGTGTCCACAGTGAGACGCATGGCTCACACTCTAACTGTACAGGTTTTTTCAAGTTGGATTTTTGCTTCAACTACGGAGCCAAGTTGCAAAAACTGAGAAGACTTTTCAAACTTTGGTGTTCAAATAGTAGAAAGTTTGAGCCTGGAGTTATTGGACAACCAAGATATCATTGATCTCAATAACTCTAAAAAGAACGAACTCAAGCAAAGTATGTACTCTGATCACAATGGATTAAACTCCTAATCGGGAACAGTTAAATATCCAGAACACACCACAGCATTTTAACTCATTTCAAAAAAAATAAAGCAACCTGTGAGTCAAAGAGGAAATTATCAGGAGCATCAGTCAACTTTGTATTATTTTGAGAAAATGTCTGAGGAGTAAAGTTTATTTTTGCTCACACTTTCAGAAGTTTCAATACATGGCTCCTTGGATTCACCACTCTGAGCCTATGGAAAGGCAGAGTGCTGTGGGGAGGACGAGTGGCAGAGCAAAGCATCTACCTCGTGGTGGCCTGAAGCACAGAGAGAGAGACAGAAGGGACAACTAGGTCCCATCTCCTGTAGGTTCCACCCCCTTCCAATAATCCATTCAGCTATGAATTCCAACAATGAATTAGTTCATGATGAGCTGAGAGTCCTTGTTCTAAGACAATCACTTTTCCAAAGCCCTGCCTCTGCACACTGATGTATTGGGGACTATGCTTTCAATACATGACCCTCTAGTCAATCTTTCTAGTGAAGGCAGTGGAGGTAGAGAAAGTACCATGTGAGGAGAGAGGGATGTGGCTTGGGACACATGCCACACCTGGGAACATTATTACATGTGAGTTGGCTGCTTTGGGAAAAATGTTGGGCAGTATTTCATTAATTTAAAAATACATTTCCCACATAATTCAGCAATGCCATATCCAGACAAAATGAATATATACCCACAGAAAGATCTGTTCACAATAGTAAAACTTGGAAAAATCCAAATGTCCATCTACTGGTAAATAAATAAACAGATTGTGATAAATTTGTGCATTCAAATTCTAGACAGCAATAAAAAAGAATGAACTATTGATGTAAGAAATAACTTGGACAAATGTCAAAAGCAATCTGGTATGTGAAAGAAATCAGATGGAAAAGGCCAGAGATTGCAAAATTTGATTTATATGACATTCTACAAAGAACAACACTAAAAAAGCAGAAAACATATTAGCTGTCACCAGAGCCCTAGGGCAAATGAAAGAAAAAGAATTGACTAAAGGAGACACTGAAACTTTTTTTGTTGACAAGTATGTTCCATAATCCAATTATGGTGGAGATAATATGATTGTATACTTTAATTAAAACACATCAAGTATATTTGTTCAAAGAGAATTTTATTTTTTTGTAAATTATACCTTGACAAACCTGATGTATATTACTTAAGCCTTATTTCATTTATAAAAAATTAATACTGTAGGATGTTTCACAGGCTTAAAGGAAAAAGAACCATATAGGTTTCTAAAGAAATAAAAAAAATTTTTTTTCTTAACTTTGGGATAGATAGATTACTTACACTAGATGAGAGTGCACTAATATTTAAATAATGGATTTGTTGGATTTCATGAAATTTCCAATTTGTGATCATAACATCAAGATAATGAATACACAAGCCACAGACTCTAAACACTATATTCAGAATAATTATATTTGATAGAGAATTATTTCTAACATATGTAAAGTTTAAAAACTAAGAAGACAAATAACCCAACTGAATAAATGACAAAAGATTTAAGCACATATTTCATCAAAGAATACTATGACAATGACCTAATAAGAAAAAGGAATAGACTACAAGTACTAGGAACAATATTCAATAATTTAGAAATCATTCTGTGAAGCAAAAACAAAAAAAAAGTTAAGTACAAGAATACATATGGAAATATGGTATTTTATTACTCAGTATTATAAAATTTAAACACAACCAAACCAAGTATATGGGGAGAGAAATCAGAATATGCTATCTGGGAGTGATGCAGAAGAACTAAAGAGCACTAGCTTGCAAGGAAATTCTCTCTGTCTTTCATACACACACACACACACACACACACACACACATATATACAAATTTTTATATAATGAACTCTAGTCCTTTGACCTTTCACTAGATCTTTCATATCTCCAACCTGCAGACAGCTCTTTCGACTCTTCTACTTTTCCAGAGAGGGCAACCATTGTAAGTTCTTACATATTTATATCTCATGTACTAAATCTGTTTCTCTAGTGAACATTGTTTATATATATATATGTAAATATACATGTAGAACTAAATGCTCATAATATACATTTTATTGTATGAATATTATACACCTGTTTTTAAAAGCAAAACAAATTGCCTATACACCTGCCTTGGAAGAAAGGAAGGCAGAATCAAATGATTACATGGCCTTCTGAAAGTTGTCCCTGTAGCAATCTTGTAGTATTTCTCCTTAAAAGGAATCAGCAGACAACTTGTTAGTGTCTTTGACAGCAGGAATTTTGATCAGTAAGTGTTGTGGGCTGACAGAGTGTGCTCTCAGGAAGCACCCATTCAGTTCTTCATTGTATATTTTCAGAGGAAAACCATTGCAACTTGATATAAGTTTTAATAAGGGCTCTTGGTTAATCACATCATCACTAAAGGGAGAATCTAGAGAAGTAAAATGTATCTGTACTCAGGCTCTCTAAAAAATGTGTTTTCAGTAAAAATCAAAGTCAAAAATTAAAATACTACTTAGATTCTTTGTAAACTTTTCCATTTTCAAGTGAAGTTAAAGGTTCTTGGGGATTTCCAGGAAGATGGCAGAATGATAAAACAGGGGAATGGTCTTCTATTCATAAGCTGGAATATCTAGAGTATATAAAAAACTTTAAAAAATTAGCCTTTCTCCCCGTTTTAAAGACCCAGTTCATAAACAGGCATCAGAAATGAACAGACACTTTTCAGAAGAAGAAAGAAAAGCAGCTAAGAAACATAAAGAAATGTTCAACATTCCTGGTCATTTGAGAGATGCAGATGAAAACAACACTGAGACTCCATCTCCCTTGACAAAGAATGTCTACTGTCATGAAATCAACCAAAAAGAAATGCTGGCAGAACTATGGGGAGAAAGGAACACTTCTCCACTGTTGATAGAAGTGTAGACTGGTGCAATCACTGTGGAGATCAGTGTGGCAATTCCTACAAAACTAGGACTTGAGGTGTCATTTGACCCTGCTATTTCCCTGCTAGGTATTTACAAGAAAGAATTAAAAGATTTATATCAACTTATGTGCACCCATATTAGAGCAGCTCAGTTTGTGATAGCTAACTCGGAAGCAATCCGGATGCCCTTCAATAGGAGAATGGATTAAGTAGATGTGTGCTTAAAAAAAATAAATGGAGTATTACTGTGCCATAAAGAATGATAAATTTGAGTCACATACTCAAATGGATGTACTTAGAGGACGTATTCAGACATGAAATAGTCACCGATGTGTAAATACAGCATCATTTCTCTGGTATGAGAAAATGAAGATGTAAATGAGGTTTAAAATGTATAATATTTATCGTGAAACAGGAAGAAAATGTTCAAAAGGAAAAGGGAAAAGGGGTAGGGGTAAGAAAATAAGGGGAAGAAAAAATTTCATGGTTAAAAAAAAGGAAACAAAACATGTATATAGGGAATAGGGGTTGTAGGGAGGGCAAGAGAATTGGGAAAAAAGAGAATTAAGATGTGTCATGTGGGCTGGAGGGTTAGCTCAGTGGTTCTGGTGCCTGCCTTGCAAGGGCAAGGTCCTGAGTTCGATCCCAGGTAACCACATACAATGCTGGGCGTGGTGATTCATGCCCACCAGCAATCAATACCACATACCACAGTGCCAGGCGTGATGGCTCACGCCTGTAATCCCAGCACTCGGGAGGCAGGGACAGGAGGATTGCTGAGTTCGAGGCTTGCCTGGGCTACATAGTGAGCTCAGAGCCAGCCTGAACTACAAAGCGAGACCCTGTCTCAAAAAAAAAAAAAAAAAAAAAGATGTTTCATTTACTAGTACAAATTCTCAAAGCTGATTGTGATCATAACATAATAATATATGTAAAATAATATAATAGTATATATAAAATGTACAATAATATCAATTAAAAAAATTCTTGGAATTGAAAGTATGAAACAGACCAATCATCTGTGCTTTCCAGGAATGAGAATATAGTTTTTCTTCTGCAGGAAATAGAATTTCTGACATCAGATACTGAAAAGATTTATGCTAAAGAATGACCCAAAGTTTACTTATTTTGTTTATTTTGAAGCTCTAGAAAGAGCCCTTTAACTTCATTTATATGCAAATTACAAATTTAATGAATTTACTAGCCAGCAAAAGGATGTAATACTCACCTTTATACTTTTCTGTATTTTCCCTGATGGGTAGACTTATAATAGTTCATTACTATAGGTCTTATTAAAATTCATTTCCTAATTACAGGATAATAGACCCTTCGTTAAATTTTGCGTGTATGTTCATATATTATCAACAACAAACACTTGGTAATAAGTATTATTTTCCTTTAATAAATAAGAAAGTAAAATTTAGTTAAAGCCATCTAGCTTAGCTAAATAATGGGCCTGGGATTTTATCCAAAGTTTATCTTTTCTCTTCTCTCTTGAAGTTCAGACTACTCAATATCTTGGCTTCTTCCATTAAAATTCATCCGTCGCCAACATTGATTTCCCATTCTTACTGAATAATTCTAGCCAAACATCCAAATTATATGTTTATCAGGCCAATATGTATTTTTATTCCCCCATCAACTTTGGAATCAACTTAGATATATTTTATTGAAATAAGATTTGTATTATCATTACTAAAAGTCCTTTGTACACAAGTCTTTACATTGCTAGCCAGAGGACTTTCTAACACTTTGCTTCTTATTCCAGTTTAGACTTTAGAGAAACTTCCTTGAAGGAAATCTAAATATAAAGAAGAAACATTTGTCCACAATTGCTGCCCCATTTTGGTCTGGCCTACAAGAGAAAGAAGGAATGAAACAATTCTTCACTCTTTGGAGGTTTCCACAATATTAACTTCACTAGCTTGGATAATATTGACCAATGGATTTCCCACATAGATTAGTCCACTCTTATTCCACCATGAAGAGCAAAGGGTAAATTATGGGGTGAGAGGCCCAAAGTATTACTCTGGTAGAGTTTACTGCACATAGGAACTTGAAACCGGGAAATAGATATTGTCCTTACCTAGCACCAACATAACATATTATATTTCTTATTTAAAACGTTCTTGGGCTGGAGATTTAGCTCAATGGTTCCAGCACCTGCCTAGCAAGCACAAGGTCCTGAGTTCAATCCCTGATAACTACATGCAATACTGGGTGTGGTAACTCACCCCCACCAGCAATCTGTATCACACACCACAGTGCCGGGCGTGGTGGCTCACGCCTGTAATCCCAGCACTCAAGAGACAGAGGCAGGAGGATTGCTGAGTTCGAGGCTTGCCTGGGCTACATAGTGAGCTGAGAGCCAGCCTGAATTACAAAGCAAGACCCTGTTTCCAAAAAGAAAAGAAAATAAAGAAAAAAAGAGAAAAGAAGTTCTTGTGTTCCCTGGTGCTGTAGAGTCAAAACCAAATTCTCTACCTTCCTTCAAGTGATATTTCTTTAAAACATTAGAAAGTTATAAATCCACTGTTAGTTCTGTGTCTATATCTTATTTAACCCCCTCTGCAGCCTCTTTTCTCTTACTCTCTTGTCTTCTGAGTTATACAAATGATTTCCCTTATATGTTGGTCCCTTTGTTGTTTGTATCTAGAGACTCAGCAAGAACCTTCATCTTAAAGCCTGCATATGCCAAACTCAAATCCCTGTACATTCAATCACCCAGGTGATTCTATCTTTGACTATGTAGAACCTGCCTCCTTAGCATATCTTTCCCTAAGATGTCACCTGTTCAGAGAGGCATTTCAAGACAACCATATAGCTCTTCAGCTATGGCCTTACTTCTGTTCCCGTGCAGTGCTTGCCAGTTGTGAGCCTTGTCTATTGCTCTGTGCCTTTCTTCCTCTCCTTGAATATGAGCTGTCTGAAAGGTGCACTTGGCCCGCTCTTACTATGATGAAAAATCAGAAAATATTGACTGAGCGAATGACGACTTCGAAGCTCATCCTCCATAGTGATTCTTAGAACTGTCTGTGTACTAGTTTCTTAGCTACCATAATAAAAAGCATCAGAAATTTGGCCTCTTAAAACAACAAAACTTGGTGTTGTTGCATGCTTCTAGATGTTCAAAATATCAACCAGGCTATCCACCCTTGAAACCTGTAGGGAAGAATCCTTGCCACTAGGCGTTCATTGGTCCCTAACATTAACACTCTAATCTTTTAGTGGCATTTCACCTCACAGCATCCTCACAGCGTCTTCTCTGAGTGTGCATATTTGTCTTTGTCTAAACCATCATTTTTCATGAAGACTCAGTCATATTGGATTAAGACCGCCTAATGATCCTAATGACTTTCTTCAATATGTTACCTCTGTGAAGACCCCATTTCCAAATAAGGTCATATTCTGAGGTAGCACCATTGGAGGAACATAATTCAAACCAGAACAATCTTAACACTCCACTCAGCAGTACCAGCTATTGTGCCTGAGTTCCTGTCAGATGTGCAGAGAATGTCCTCTCCTTGAAATTTTCTGACTGGTAGCAAGAGCTTGGAAAAAAATTACAAATGCAAATGGGACTAAAGAAATACCAGATTATGGGTGACTAGCTCCTTTCGAAACACTGTGTCCCTTTGCTCTCCAGTTAGGTTTCTAAAACTTGATCCAGGGACCTGGACAATTTTGAAAACATATCCTGTCTCTAAATGGTTTCCTGATGAGAGAATCTTCTATAACTATTTCCAGTGCTTAATGGTGGCTCCTAAGAACAGCATCAGAAAGGCAGTTGTGACTGGGACCATCTGACTTTTAATTACAAAGTAATTGCTACTGTATGGGTTGCAACTTAGAAATCTTATTTTAAATTAAAAATTCTGTATCATTTTTCCTAAATTCAAGTCAACACATTACAGAGAGAACCAAATGAAAAAAAAGCTTCATTGTCTAACAGGTAGGCATAGCCATTTTACATTTTTGAAATTCATTTTTAGTCCTAGTAGATGTTCGGCTATAATTGGTTCAGAAAGCATTTTCAGACAACATAATTCTAAATCTGGGACGTGGGATTTAGCAGGTCATTAAATCCTTTTTTTCTATCTTTTCGCAGAGTCAGAGTGGTGAAAACCAACCATCATGACTGAGGATTTTAAGGTCAAAATGGAAAATGAAACTGCAGGAGTAACGAGCAAAAGCTGCCTTGAGAACTTTGGACTTTTGTGTTGGAGACAAGCTGTCCTTGACATGGTCCTGCGGTTGTCTCCCTCCGTCTGTAGTGAAGTGCTCAGGATTTTGGATGGAGAGGTTGAAATTACTCTCCCTAGAAGAGAAACCTTCACATTACTTCCTCCAAATTTGCTACCTCTGATTCCTAAAGAAGAGAAAGAAATTCATATATGTATTACCACACATGTACTCCTTCAGCATGTGATAATAATGTTTTATTAAAACATCACAACTGGCAAAGAATTACATTACATCACTTGATATCAGCATGTGATAATAATGCCTTTATTAACACATCACAACTGACAAAGAATTACATGACATCACTTGATCCCTAGCTATTTATTTCACTTTGAGGCTGGCCAGGAGAATATAGGCTGCCTATTTTTTCAGTAAAGGACACCCTGCTTCATGGAAACAAAGCATTGTACTAAAGAGTTAATAAGAATCGAAAAGAAGACTATATTGATAGAGCTGGTATCTGCTACCAGTCTTGTAAGGTTCAGTGTTGTTGTTGTTGGCTGAGAAGAAAGTCCTAGATGTATCCCAGCATTTGAAACATTGCCTGCTGCTAAACTGGTGCTCAACAGGTTATCTGGTGAAAAATGAATGGAGGGCTAGACAAATAATTATCACCCCAATGCCTAGCACTGAATCGGTACTCAATAAACCTGAGCTACTAACATTAAGGACTAATGGTGGAATTAAATGTTGTTCCTTTTCTCTATTAGTGTCTCAATTTGTCTTAGATGATGAAGAAACTGATTTTGTGGGGTAATCAATTTATCTTATTTATATTGGCTGTTATTTATTTGAATCATTTTGTACTCCCCCCCCCCAAGGGAGGGTGTGTAAGTCCTCTGGTCTTATCATACTTATGGGATGTATTCCACAAGTCAAGTGCCACAACAGGCCATGGGATAACAGAAATCAACTAAAGATAGCATTTGATTACAAAAGAAGATTCATATGACCTAATGGGCCTATTTACAAAGATTCAGTTTGCTGCAAGAAAAGAATTCCAATATCACAATAGCAGAGTGAGAACCACATCCCAGCCAGAAGTTGCCTCACAGCGAGGGGCCTGGGTAGCAGACAGGGGTGAGTATCAACTGCTGTCTCTCAGACCAGGAGGGTCATACCAGGCCAGGCTTCCTCTCCTTCAGATCAAGAACAGGAACAAATACAAATGCCTGGGAATTAGTGGACCCAAAATACAAATGTAAGCAAAGATTCATTTTTCCCTTTTGGACATATGGATGCATTCTTTTAAGTGATCAGCCTTTAGAGAGGGTTATTAAGATATACTTTAATCAGGAGATAAGGCTGATGATCTGAAACTTACCTTGCACCCATGACCACAAAACGCAAAATGACACTGTAATCAACAGATTTCTTGACCAGAGGTCAGTGCAATTAAAAAAAAAAAACCTATCTTAGCAGCAACACAGCTCAGGCTGTGTCCAGACCTGATGGAATGAATCATCCTGCATAACTTTCTTCCCTGCCTCTTGACCTACATGTTCTTATCCAAAGCAATCACAGCCTGATGGACATTTTAGGCCTTAAAATACTGTACAGTTAGACAAATAATCAAATTGTTTAAATTCCAGACATAAGTAGCAAGAGGTTGCTTTCCTAGACCACTACACCATCTAATAATAGTGATACTAATTTTCTCAAATTTTCATGCTCACTTTTCAATTATTTCCTCTCATGTATGTCTATATCTAGGCTATACATATATTGAGTGATTCAGAGTCCTAAGTAGTCTATTATTAATCAAGTCTAAATTTTCTTCAGAAGAATTTCCCTCCAGAGAAAGAATATCTTGAGGGTACTTAACTATCAAAAGTCTTGTTAGACTTTATAATATTATTATTAGACTTATTAGACTTTATAATATTATTTTCACTTAAATTCTAGTCTTATATAGCAGGATTACATAGCATATTTATATAAAATGTAACATTCAGATATAATTATTACATATTGCCATACAATATTTCTTAGAGGAGTATAGGTTAGAAATCACATCTCTGTGGTTGTAGGATCTCAACCCTTTTGAGGACACAGTTGAATCTTTTTTTTTTTTTTTTCAGACAGGGTCTCACTTTATAGTTCAGGCTGGCCTTGAGCTCACTATGTAGCCCAAGCAAGCCTAGAACTCAACAATCCTCCTGCCTCTGCCTCAGAAGTGCTGGGATTACAGGCGTGAGCCACCACGCCCAGCCAGTTGAATCCTTTTTAAAGATATTTTACATAGTGTTCGCCAGAAAAATAGAACCAATAGGATAAACAAAGAGCTGACATAATTATCCCACAGGCTGGGGTTTATAATTAGTAGGGTACTTACAGATTTAGTCCAAAGGCCTAAGAACAAGAAGTACTGATGACATAAGGCCCACTTCTATGGTAGAAGAAGCAGTGGGTGGTGGTAGAGTCCACTTTCTTCCGTAGTTTTTTATATTATAGACTTCAATGAACTGGTTGGGCCATCTACTTTATTGAGCCTATCATCTCAAATGCTAACCTCTTCTAACCACTCCTCACAGAAGTACCCAGATATAATGTTAAACAAGCTCTCCGGGTATCCATGGCCCAGTCAACTTGACATATAAAATTAATTAGCACATAAAGCCACAATCATTAGTGGCTCTTGGTCTGTCAGGCACTTTGCCAATAAGAACCCATCATATTCATGAGAAACACTCTTGTCTAATGTGCACTCATAATTCCAGAGCTACATATGATTACAATGTTATTTGCACCTGATTGTCACACTGTGGCCATTACAGAGTAATTTACATGCTCCAGCAGAAACGTCCTTAGGCCAGGTGGTCCTTATATCCACCAAGAGAAAACCAGCCATGGGTCCCACAGACTTGTGAAGGAGAAGGAAGCCCTGACCTGACAGGGTGAGTATGAAGTGTCCTTTCTCTGAGGGTTGACAGACTGATAGCTTTTTTTTGAATCTGCGAGTGGTGGTAGATGGCCATTCTGAATTGAGAGGATAATTTGTCTGATTAAGTTCTCTAATGAATGAAACAGTGGCATGCTAACTAGTTACACAATCATGAAGCAGTGTCCTCACAACTTCTCAGCCACCTGAGACTGAGCAATATCACCCACCAGCAATCAGTACCACACACCACAGTGCCAGGCATGGTGGCTCATGCCTATAATTCCAGTACTCGGGAGGCAGAGGCAGGAGGATTGCTGAATTTGAGGCTTGCCTGGGCTACATAGTGAGCTCAGGGCCAGCTTGAACTACGAAGAGAGACCCTGTCTCAAAAAACAAACAAATAAATGAAAGCAAATTTGGCATGATTTATAGGCTCTCTCCCAAGTTTGGAGATCCATTACTATCTACAATCTTGAATGTCTCTTTAATATTCATGAAAAGTTCAAAGAAGGGGTTGTACATATATGCTAAAAGAAATTTGCTTTAGTAAAAGCAACCATAAAAATAATTGGAAACCTTTTGAATTGTACTTTTTATGTAGAAATAAAAAGTCTCTAGATCCTACATCTACTTCAACTTGATGTTGAGGGTTCTTGCTGAATTTCCATTATATTTACATCAAATAGACTGCATGATATTGGAAAGGAAAATATGCTAAAGATGTTCCAGGCAATGAGTTTGAAATTGTCATATACATTATCTTATTTAATCACTGGGTATCTGGGTTAGTCAGTTGTTTGTCACTGTGATAAAATACCTGAGATACAAAGCTTATAAGAGAGATAGATTTGTTTTGGTTTATGGATTCAGCAATTTCAGTCTGAGATCATCTGGTTCTGCTGTTTTTGGGCTGGTGGTGAGGTAGCACACCATGTGGCAGAGGAAACTACCTCATGGTGTCAGAAGGGAAAGAGGGAGGCAGGAAGAAGCCAGGACAAGTTCCAGTGGCCTAACTTCTTGTCAGTAGGCCCCACTTCTTGAAGGTCCTACCACTTCTCAGTAATGTCTAGCCTCAGGAAAAAGTCCTCCATACACAGGTCTTTCAAGGCTACTTAATGTCCAAGTGACAATGACAACTGTTAATAAAATGTTATTATCCCCCCTATTTCATCAGAATCTGAATATCAGTGCTTTTAAGTAAAAATTTTTGAGATCGCAGAAACATTTGGCAAATCAAGAACTCTTTATGCAACCTTTAGAACTCCAAGGTCTTGAAAGCTAAGTTCTCTAAACTCCTGGCCCTTGTTTTTGTTTTTGGTTTTGGTTTTGTTTTTTGCCTGCAACACTTTCCTCTCACCCACACTCTTCTCACTTCACCATAGTGGTTCAGGTGTCACTGGCGCTGAGTTTTCCCACCCCATGAAATGGGCCAAGCGTGGAGTAGACATGTTAACTAAGCATCCTGATATTCAAGGAAATGGCTTGACTTCTACTAATTATTATATTGCATTAAAATAAAGAAATCCATGAATCCAAACTTTGTGCTCTCAATCCTATGAAAGAAATTATGAATCTAATAAATTAAGCATCAAAGATATAAACACTGGTGATTTGTAACATGCTCTAGAAATTTTACTGACAGTATAAATAATATCAGAGGCCAAGGTAACAGTGAATGTTATAAAAGCCAGTATCATAGTGATGGTGTATTTAACTTCTGATGGTGAAAATTAATTCCAAAGGACCTTTACATTTTGGATGTAAGGGAGGTTTAGGCAGTGATTTTTTTTATATGGTAGTGCAAGATAAAGTTATTTAGTTATAAGACTAAATGTATATTATTATCAGTTAATAGCATGATTTGTATATAAAACTCCTAGTGTCTTAGTTCTTTTTCCTTGAATGCTGACAATTAAGCTCTTAGTCAATTGCACTTTCTTTTTCTTTAGTATTCATAATTTTATTTAATATACCATTTAACAAATAATAAGTGATAAGCAACAACATAGGATCAACTACACCACCAAGAAACCCCTGAAACAGCAACTATAGTAACTCATGATGCTCTGGACCAGTGTAAAAAGGAATAAATTCAAAGTCATGTTCTGTGTATTTGTTATAAATTTATACATCAGATTTTCTTTGGTCAATGGCATTTTTTCAGTCATGGAAGTTGTGTATTAACTTTGGCTTTGTTTGAAGACTTTCATTGAAAGAGACCTTAGTTCATCTTTCGTTCATCTTAGTTCAACATTTCATCTTTAAGTTTACTGGTACAATTTAGGTAGATATAACGATCATATTTATCATATGGAATTTGTACTTGTACACAATATGGCTTGATGCATTCCCTACCCCTCCATTCTACTCTGCTTATTTTTTATTTATAAGAGCTTGTTTCCATTTTATCTTTTTCTCATTTTTTCTTCCTTCCTTTCCTCTCTTCCTTGTGCCCCTTCCTATTTGAACATCCTATTTCATATCTATTATACATTTTAATCCTTATTTACAGTTTCAATTTTCTTACCCTAGAGAAATAATGCAATATTTACATGTGTGTCCAACTTATTTCTCTTGAGAGTATGTTTTCTAGGTGCATTCATTTAACTATAAATGTCTCATGTTTATCCTTCTTTATGACTAAGTAGTATTCCACTACATGAAAAATCTTTATCCATTCATTCGTTGATGGGCATTTGGGTTGTTTGCAAGATTTTGCTATTAAAAACTGTGGCACTGTGAACATTGGTTTGCATACATCACTGTGATATGATCCTTTTAATTCTTTTGGGAAGATACAAAGAAGGGGGATACCTGGGTCAAATAGAACTCTGGTTTTAGTTTTCTGAGAAACGTTCACACTGATTTGCACAGTGGTTGCACCAGTCTACCTTCCCACCAATAGTGGGGTAAGTTTCTTTTTTAGCACCAGACCCCCCAGTATTTGTTATTGGTTGATTTCTTGATAATAGTGCTTCCTTCAGAGTGAGATGAAATCTCAGCATTGTTTTAATTTTCATTTCTCACATTACCAGTGATACTGAACATTTTTTCACATTTATTTGCCATTTGTACTTCCTCATCTGTGAGGTGTGTATTCATCTCAGATGCACATTTTTGGGTTGAGTCATTAAATCTGAGGTTTTGATATTTTTCAGTTCCTTGTATATTCTAGATATCAGCCTTTTGTATGAGGAACAGCTGGCAAATTTTTTCCACATGGTTGGTTGTCTCTTTGTTGGTGATTTCTTTTGCTCTGCAAAAGGTTTTTAATATGATGTGATCCCAGTTGTTGATTCTGTAATATTTCCCATGCTATTGGGGTTTTGTTCATAATGTCTTTACACCTATGCCTTTTAGTACATGTACTGCCAAAGCAAGCACAATTTATGGCTTTTAGAGTTCCACCTATTCTCTCTTCCAGTAGATTTAGTGATTCTGTTTTAATATTTAGCTCTTTGATCCATTTTTAAGTTTAGAACATGGCTAGAAACATGGATCTGGTTTTAGTCTTTGGCATATGGAAAGCCTATTTTTCTAGCACCATTTATTAAAGAATCTGTCTTCCTTTCAGGGAAGGTGTTTGGCCCCTTTGTCAAAGGTAAGACGGCTGAGTATTCTAGAGTTGTGTCTGCACCTTCTTTTTCACTGATCATCAGGTCTGTTTTTTGCCAATACCATGCTCCTTTTATCACAGTAACTTTGCAGTATAATTTCAAGTCAAGTATTATGATGTCCTCACCTTGTCTTTGTTGCCCAGAATTGTTTTTGTTATTCTAGGTCTCTTCTGGTTCCAAGTGAACTTTAGGAATGTTTTCTCTAGTTCTGTGAAGTATGCTATGGATAATTTGATTGGGATTGCATTGAATTTGTATAAAAATTTTAGGATTATGGCCATTTTTACTATGTTCATTCTTCCTACCCATGAACAAAAGATATCTTTTCATTTTCTGATATCATTTTTTATTTCCTTTTTCAGAGTACCATAGTTTTCAATTTAAAGATCTTTTATTTCCTTTGTTAGGTAGATTCCCAAGTATTTTATTTTCTTCAATGCTCTTGTGAAAGAACTGGCTTCTCTAAGTTTTCTCCCGGTAAGTTTATTTGTGTACAGGAATGCTATGAATTTTGACTTTCAACTTTGTATCTGGCTATGCAACTGAATTTGGTTATTAAATCTATAAGTCTTTTGGTGGAGTTTTGGGAGTCTTCTATGTAGAGCACTGTGTTATCTTCAAATAGTGATAACTTCTTCTTTCCTATCTTTATTCCTTTTATTTCTTTCTCTTGTGTAATTGTTTTGACTAGTGCTCCCAGAACGTTATTGAATAGGAGGTGATAGTGGACATCCTTATCTTGCTTCTGATTTTAGAATGGAAATTTTCACTCAAGATGGCTCTTAGAAGACTGAGGTAAAAAAAAATTGATTTCAATTTTCTATAAGAGTCTTATAAATCATGAATTGGTCTTGGACTTTATGGAATACTTTTTCTGCATCTTTTGAGATGTTCACATGGTTTTTGTCCTTTCCTCTGTTAATATGGTGTTTTATATTTGTTGATTTGCATGTGGTGAACCATCATTGCATCCCTGGGGTGAATCCTACTTGATCATGGTATATAATCCTTTTGATGGCTTGCCACATTCTGTTTCACAGTATCTTATTAAAGATGTTCGATTCTGTGTTCATTAGAAAGATTAGCCTATAGGTCTCTTTTTTGGTTAGCTCCTTCTCTGGTTTTATTATTAGGGTAGTACTTGCTTCCAGAAATGGCTTAAGGAGGATTGTTTCCCCTTTGATTCCATTAAAGAGTCTGAAGAGTAGTGATATTAGAGCATTAGATTTTTAAAAAATATATTGTAGAATTCAGCAGTCAGATCATCAGGACATGATTCTTTGTTAATAGTTTTTAATTATCTTTTTTATTTCATTGACTGTTATTGGGTTGTTTAGAATTTCTTACATTTTTATTAAGCTTTGATAATTAATATGTATCTAGGAATCTATCCATTTCTTTTGTGTGTGTTTTCATTCTTTCTTTCTTTCTTTCTTTCTTTCTTTCTTTCTTTCTTTCTTTCTTTCTTTCTTTCCTTCCTTCCTTCCTTCTTTCTTTCTTTTTTTTTTTTTTTCCTTTGGTACCAGGGAATGAACTCGGGACCTTGTACTTGAGAGGCAGACACTGGAACCACTGAGCTAAATCCCCAGTTCTCTTCTGTGTTTTCTATCTTATTAAAATAAAGGTTCTCAAAATAAATATTGATAATCTTTTATTTCTACAGGATCCATTGTGATTGCATATCTTTCATTTCTAATTTCCTGGATTGGAGTCTTTCCTTTTTTTTTTTAGTTATCTTTATCTTCATTGGTACATTGTATATACACAACATGATCACAATACTGGGAATTTGTACCAGTATATGACACAATTTAATTCTCTTTTTTTCCCCTTCCCCTACCCACCCCCAGCCCTCCACCCCCTAAATATATAGGCTTTGTTTCCCTTTTTTATTACCATCACACTTTTCCTTTATCTCTCATTACACACTCCTCCACCACATTTCCCTTTGAATATTTACTATTTCACAATATTGATCATGCATTATAGAACACATTTGCAGCTTTGGTTTCTTATGCCAGCGAACAGATATGATATTTACACATCTGTGACCTGTTTATTTCATTATGAGTATGTCCTGCAGGTATGTCCATTTGACTTATTTCCTTTTTTGATAAGGTTGGTTAAGGATTTGTCAATTTTATTTAATCTTTTAAAAAACAAACTGTTTCTTTGGTTCTTTATATTGTTTTCTTAGTCTCAATTGCATTAATTTCTGGAAATGATAATCTTTATCATTTCCTTCCACATATGAGTTATGGGCTTGACTTGATCTTTTTTTTTTCTAGAAATTTGTGGTTTGTCCTTATGTTGTTTATTTGAGCTTTCTCTGTTTTCCTGATGTGAGAGTTCACTGCTAAAATTTCCCTCATAGAACTTTTATCATTGTGCCCCATAGATTCTGTTACACTGTATCAGCATTATCATTTACTTATAGAAACTGTTTAATTTCTTCTCGTCTGTGACCCACTGGTTATTCAAAAGAGAGTTGTTTAATTTCATGTGTTTATGAAGTTTTCATGGTTTCTTTTCCCACTGATTTCCAATTTAATTGGACTATGGTCTAATGATATCAGTGGGATAATTTCAAGTCTTTTTCATGTACTTAAGCATGTTCTTTTTTTTCTAAAATTGATTTATTAGTATATTTTGTATACACATTATGATCACAATCAACATTGAGCATTTGTACCAGTACATGACATGACACAATGACATATGTGCACCCAAGTTTATAGCAGCTCAGTTTGTGACAGCTAAATCTTGGAAATAGCCCAAATGCCCAGCAACAGGAGTAGAATTTTTTATAAAATGAAGTATTACTCTACCATAAAGAATGATAAATTTGAGTCATTTATACTCAAATGGACATTCTTAAGCATATTCTATGAGCCAGTGTGTGGTCTACTTTGAAGAATATTTCATGCACGTCTGAGAAGAATGCATTCTTTTCTTTTTTAATTGAATTTATTGGCCCATGTTAGGCATACATTATGATCACTTTCCTCATTAGAAACTTGTACCTGTACATAATATATCTTTATTCTCCTTTTTCCCCATTCTTCTGCCCTCTTGTCAATACCTCCAATATATAGCTTTGTTTCTGTTTTTTTTTTTCCTTTTTATCATCAAATTTTTCTCTTTCCCTTCTTTGCTTTCCCCTGCCTCCACCCAGTTACCATTTCCCTTTGAACATTTTCTTCCTATTTCACAATACCTGTCATACATTTTGGGCTTGATTTACACTTTCAGTTTCTCATGCTAGAGAAATTATATGGGATTTATATTTCTGTGTCTTATTTATTTCCCTTATGATCGCTTAAGTTTTATCTATTTAAATGTAAATGTCTCTAATTTATCATTCTTTATGACTGAGTAAACCCCATTTTATTTAAAAAAAAAACACATTCTCTTTAACCAGTCGCCAGTTTATAAGCATTTGATCTGATTCCAAGACTTAGCTACCAAACTGAGCTGCCATAAACATGGGTGCATATATGTCATGGTGGTATGACGCTTTTAATTTTTTTGTGAATATATCTAGTAGGGAAATAGCAAAATCAAATGGGACCTCTAATCCTAGTTCTTTGACGAATCTCCACACTAATTTCCGCAGTGGTTGCACCAGTATACATTCCTATCAAGAGTGGAGAAGGGTTCCTTTCTCCCCACAGCCCTGCCAGCTATTTGTTATTGACTGATATCTTGATAGCGGCCATTCTTGCTACAGTAAGATGGAATATCAGTGTTGTTTTTATTTGTATATCTTGAATGACCAGTGATGTTGAATGTTTTATCATGTGCTTCTTTGCTGCTTTTAGAGAAAAATGTATTCTGATGCTGTGCTGTGGAACACTATAAACATCTATTAAGTCCATTTGTTCAAATGTTTGGTTCAGTTCTGACATTTCATTGTTAATTTTTTGTCTAGTTGATCTATTTGTGACAGCAGAGTATTGAGGTCCTCCAGTGCAACTGTGTTAGTGCTTAATAGATTTTTCACGTCTATTTATATTTGTTTTATATAATTTGATACGCTAATATTTGGTGCATATGTATTTATTATTGGTATCTCTTCTTGAAGTTTTCCCTTAACAATATGTAGTGACCTTCTTTGTCTCTTTTGATCAGTCTTGACTTGACATTCATTTTGACTGCAATTAATAGTTACCCTGGCTTTTTGCAAAGTTCTAATCTAATCTAATGAAGTATTGTTTTCCACCCTTTGACTAGTCTATGAATTTCTTTCTGAGTTCTTGTATGCATCAAGTTGTTGGATCTTGATCCATTCTACCAGTCTGTTTTTTTTGATTGACTGGAGACCATTTGCATTGATGGTTTCCAGTATGTATTAGCTTATCTTGTCATATTGGTTTTCTGTTGTTTGTACTCTTTTCCTCTTCTTTTAGTTGCTAGATTTACTTGTCATATTCTTTCTTCTTATGTTGTTGAGATTGTGGTCTTTTTATCTCTTTTTAAAATATCTTTCAGAGCATTTTTATAGCTGGTTAGGTCATGAATTTCTTCAGCTGTTCTGTGTTGTAGAAGTATCTTATTTCTCTGTTGATTCTGAAAGATAGTTTTGCAGGGTGCATCAATGTGGGTTCAAGGATTTGAAATACTTTATCCCAAGCTCTCCTTGACTAAAGGGTTTGCATTGGGAAATTTTCTATGACTCTGATAGTCTTTCCTCTATAGATTATTTGTTTCTTTTCTCTGTCAGCTTTTAATATTTTGTTCTTGGGCTGAATTTCTGGAATCTTGATTATTATATACCTATATATAGATTTATTTTGGTAATAGCTGATTGGAATTCTATATGCCTCAATTATCTACTTGTCAATCTTTTTTTCCATCCTTGGGAAGTTTTCTAACATTACTTCTGTGGACAGGTTTTTACATCATTTGCACTTGTTCCTGTTTTTTCCCTGAGTCTGATCAATTTTATTTTTTTCTTCTCTGCATCGTCTTGGACCTGTTATATTGTTTTTTTCAGAGTTCTGTGTTCTTTGTAAGAGATCTTTCCTTCCATGATCACTAACCACAATCTTGTCTTCTAGTTCTGATAACCTGTCTTCATCCTTGTTCATCCTGCTCTGCAAACTTTCAAACAATTTTTAATTTTATGGATATCTGTCTCATGTATTTCATCTCTTCCCTATGTTGAGCATTCATGGTTTCTATAATTTTCCTAAGCTCCTCTATTTTTCAAAATCTATGTCTATTCCAAATTTGCAGAGAAAGTCTTTCATTATGATTGTCATTTCTTTTGTTAACAGGGAGATTATTTCTTTTCTGATTTTCTTTGTAGCTTCATTCATCTATTTATTTTTTCTTCTGCTATCATTTTAGAAAATTTCAGTGGATTTTTTTTTTTTTTTACTTTTGGAGACAGGGTCTCACTTTGTAGTTCAGGCTGGCCCTGAGCTCACTATGGTGCCCAGGCAAGCCGCCGCGATCTCAGCAATCCTCCTGTCTCAGCCTCCTGAGTGCTGGGATGACAGGCGTGAGCCACCACATCTGGCATTGTGATATGCGGTGTTGATTGTTGGTGGGCATGTCTCCACGCCCAGCGTTATATGTGGTTACCGGGGATCGAACTCAGGACCTTGCGCTTGCAAGGCAGGCACTGGAACCACTGAGCTAACCCTCCGGCCCATCAGTGGATTGTTTTTGATTTCCTCTATCTCATTTTTCCTTGGACTTAGCCTGTGTGGGCTGGAGGTATCAGGTTGTATTTTGCTTTTGGGTCATGTTGTTTTCTAATTTTTGTCTCCTGTGTTGATGCTTACAAGTTTCTTATGTTAAGTATATTTATCACTAGTATCAAGGCTTGTCAAGGAAATATCTATTCCTCAGAAATTTCTTTTAGGTGTAGTTGGTTCTTGGTCTTTGTGTCTGTTCCAAGAGCTTACCTTCCCAAATTATTAGGGATGAAAAGTTGCTATCTATTTTGCTCAGCTCCCAGTCTTTTGGTACTGGATGCTGGTGATGATTATGACCTCAGATAATCACGTGTTGTCATACAAGGTGCTGATTACAAGAAGGATGGTTGGAAAGTAATGTGATAGTAAGAAGACAGTGAAACAAAGCTTAGGTATATAAGGGGTGGAGGGTTATAGGGTAGGTAGGAGAATGGGAAAAAAAGAATTAAGTTGTGTCATATTATTATAGGTAGAAAAGCCAGCTAGACATATGTAGGCAGATGGATAGGGCCGGCTCTTGAAAGACTTGCAAAAAGAACATCCTCAGAGGTCAACACCATCAATGAGAAACTATGCTTCCGGATAGCAGTGACCCGCAGACCTCATTCTCCCAGGATGCAATGTCAAAATCAGGATCCAGCTCCTCCCTGGAATGCAACAATTGCAAATTCCCCAGACAGTGGGCCAGGACTTTGAACCTCCCGGAGGAGACTCCTGACAAGCAAGACCCTCTAGGGCTTGATTTCTCATTGGGCCCTATTCAATCGAAGTTGCTAAAGTAACTATACTTGTCATTTACCCATTGGTTAGCCATGATTTGCTCATGTCTTTCAAATCTTTTTGGAAGCCCCTACTGTACTCATTGGTCAAATGTAATCCATCTGCCTTTTTTGAATCTTATTTGTATCCCCCTATTTCAGACCCACCTCACCTCATGGCTCTGCTCCATAAAAGTGCTCTAAAAAATGAGGTAGGCGTGTTACCCACTTTCCGGGTTCCCCCTTCTGCCTCTCTTAAGGCAGAAACTTTCTCTCTCAATAAAATTTTCCTACTCAAACCTCCATCATTCCTAAAATTCATTCTTCAGTTTTTAGAGAACACAAACTCACATTTCAGGTGGGGAGTTAGGCCTTAACTCTCCTGTGTCAATATGCTGGTATAAATTCTCATTGTTGAGTGTGATCATGATGAGTATATAAAAGGTACCAATAAAGATTTTTAAAAAGGGCCGGAGGGTTAGCTCAGTGGTTCCGGTGCCTGCCTCGCAAGCGCAAGGTCCTGAGTTCGATCCCCGGTAACCACATATAATGCTGTTATATGTTACAATCAACACCGCATACCACAATGCTGGACGTGGTGGCTCACGCCTGTAATCCCAGCACTCGGGAGGGCAGAGACAGGAGGATTGCTGAGTTCACCGCGGCTTGCCTAGGCACCATAGTGAGCTCAGGGCCAGCCTGAACTACAGAGCGAGACCCTGTCTCAAAAGCAAAAAAAAAAAAAGATTTTTAAAAAGTATGTTATCCTGGCTAAAGTAGTGCAATTAGCAATAACAGTATCACTAAGCCTAGAAGTTGACAAAATGTGGTACTTGCTAATTTGGTACCTTTAACCATACGAGCAAGATCTATAGTTATGTAACATCATTCAACATAAAGCAGGAACTTGTATGCAATGAGTTCCCTTTTAATAGAGTGATTTTATACTATGGGGGATTAAAAGGGATAAGTGAAAAAAATAATAAGCAGTAACTGAAGAGAAATATAATAGAAGCAAGACTCTAGGATAGAGGCTGATCACTCAAAGTTTGGGAAACTAGAGAACAGAGCAGGAGAAAATTAAAGAAAAGTAAAAGAATATCAAAGTGAACCATAAAAACTATTAATAATGTTATTCATGTGAAAATATCAAAAAATCAAGAAATCAATTTGAGGAAAGAGAGAAATAGGATTGCAAAAAATAAAAGTCAAAATCCATCTGTATGCTGTGAGACCGTTGGAGGCTTTGCACGGTTTCTTATAATAGTACAGAAGAAGAAATAGGGCAGCCTAAGAATCTTTTACTTCTGGGTATTGCTTCTGACAGGAAGATAGGAACCCTTCTCCACTGTTGGTGGGATTGCAGACTTGTGCAACCATTGTGGAGATCCGTGTGGAGATTTCTCAGAAAACTAGGACTAGGGGTTCCATTTGACCCAGCTATCCCCCTGCTAGGAATATACCCAAAAGAATTTAAAAACCCACATTGGAAAGACAGATGTACACCATTGTTCATAGCAGCTCAGTTTGTGATAGCTCAATCTTGGAAACAACCCAAATGTCCATCAACTGGAGAGTGGATAAAGAAGATGTGTGTTTTTTTTTATAAAATGGAGTATTACTCTGCCATAAAGAATGACAAGATTGATCCATTTAGGTGCAAATGGAGACACCTGGAGGATATACTAATAAGTGAAATCAATAGATCACAGATAGACAATTACCAAATCTTCTCTTTGACATGAACACCTGTAGATGCAAATGAGCTTTAGAAAGTATGACAGTTTTTATAGAGTGCAAAATTTCTATAGGAAACTTGGTGTGGGAATGTGATGAGGGGAAGGAATAAATATGGTACAGAAAGAAAATAAAAGAGCATGTATAAAGGGGGTGAGGAGGGGTGGGCGGGTAGGGATATGGGTAAAAATGAGAATTAACTTGTGTCATATACTGGTACAAATTCCCCAATGT
>PVIC010023664.1:0-26658 GCA_004025085.1 Thryonomys swinderianus | reverse complement strand
GGCCCAACATTCCTTTTCTAATGGTCTATTCTTTTTGTATTTGTGTCTCTGACCTATATCATTTTCTTTCTCAGAAACAGCATTTTCTGCAAGGCAAAGTCTGTTAAATTTTGTTTTTCTGAGAAAATATTTTTCTTAATTTGTGAAGGATAATTTTGCTAAATGAAAATTTTTAATTTTTGTCTTTATACACTTTAAATATTTACTTTGTGTTGAATACTTTCTGAAAGAAATTGAGAATTTTTTTAGCTTTTTAAAAATTGTATTAAAGGGCCAGGAATTTAGCTCAAGTGGTACCACACCTACCTTGGAAGCACAAGGGCCCAAGTTCGATCCCTGGTACCACCCTCCCCCCCAAAATTATATTAGTACATGTTTACAATATGTGCAATTTACAGTCATCTTGGGGTTGAGTACATGTACACACTACAGCTTGTTTCTTTTTTTAGTATATGTGCTGCCGAAGCAAGCACCGCTTGTTTCTTTTTTAAATCTCCTTCCCCATCCTTCTTCTTTTAGAATTCTTAGGTCCTCAGCCTCTTTCAAGATTTCCTCTTAAGGGGAAAAAAGATTTCTTCTTATGCTACACCTACCTACATGTAGATTATGTGTTTGTATGTTCTGCTTGATACTCTAAGTCCCTCAAACCTGTAGTTGGTGTCTTTCATCAAATTAGGAAAACTCTCACTCAAATATTTCTACTGTCCCTTTTTTCTTCTGGTATTCCACCATGCATATTTATGACTTTCTGACTGTCTCTCAGATACTCAAATCCAATATTAATTTTTTTTGAGACAGTATCTTACTATGTGGTTCAGGATGACAATGCACTCACTATGTAGCCTAGGCAAGCCTTGAACTCATGATCCTCCTGCCTCAGCCTCTCAAGTACTGGGATTGCAGGTACATGTCACCATGCCCAGCTCCATGCCCAGCTCTAAGATTAATCTTTATAATATGTCCTTAGATAGTCTGTTCCATCTTCATTCATCTTTGCACTTCAGGTTTGCACATTGCTGTTGACAATTTTTCAAGAACGGTGGTTCTTTCTTTGGTTGTGTTGTCTATGATGAGTTCATCAGAGGCATTCTTCATTTTTGTCACAACTTTTGGTTTCCAGCATTTCTTTTTTGTTATTCCTTAGCATTTTTATTTCTTGCTTGTTTTGTCCATCAATTCTTGCATGCTGTCCATTTCTTCCATTTGAACTTTGAACATATAAATCATAGTTGTTTAAATCAGAGTTGTTAGTTCTGTCTGCCATATCTCAGTTTGGTTCTGATGTTTGCTTTTTCTCTTCAGAATCTTTGATTATGTCTTTTTTTTTTTTTTTTGAGACAGGGTCTTGCTTTGTAGTTCAGGCTGGCTCTGAGCTCACCATGTAGCCTAGGCAAGCTTTGAACTCAGCAATCCTCCTGTCTCTGCCTCCCGAGTGCTGGGATGACAGGCATGAGCCACCACACCTGGCACTTGGTATGTGGTATTGATTGCTGGTGGGCATGAGTCTCCACGCCCAGCATTGTATGTGGCTACTGGGGATCGAACTCAGGACCTTGCGCTTGCAAGGCAGGCGCTGGAACCATTGAGCTAAATCTCCGGCCCTCCTTTTGGATTTTATATCTTCCATTTCCTCCTCATATTCTGTCCCCTCTTCTTGCTTGAATATATGGAGCTTATTTATAACAGACGATTTTCTTTGCTTATTCTTTTATCTCTGTCATCTCTACAGCAGTTTTCCTTGACTGATTTATGTACGGTTCCAGGTCATGGTTTCCTCTTTGTTTGGATCACCAGCACTCCCACAGGCTTCTAGCTATTTTTATTTAGCGGCTTCATGTGTGGTTCTTGGTCCTCAGTTATGGCCCAGGACAGTCTATGAATTTTACCACCCACTAGGCAGCTGTGCCCACATTTTCTTTGAGGCTGAATTCTTTTGGTATCTCTCTATGCCCTCGAGGTTCTGCACAAATCTGAGAGTGGCTTTTGTTGGCGTTTGGGCGCCCTGCATCGCTATTGGAGCCTCCTTCAGCTAATGCTGATGCATTTGTGGGGCTGGCTCTTCTCTCCCAGCACGTTGTATGTATTGTGTAATTGTTGAAAGGCTCCTGTTATTCCATCTTGAGTGGAGTAATATGAATAAAAGAATAAATGGAACAGCCTATTTAAGAACGTGAAAATGTTCCCCTTTTCCTTCTCTTATTAACCAGCCACAGGTTAATAATGGGAATAGCGAGATGGCTGTGGGCTGCTGGCAGCTTGGGTGTTGGCATCCCTATTGAACTTGCCTCTTACCATTTTCCAGTGGCTCTGTCATTGGTGACCCAAGGCCCCTCAAGATCAGCACCTCTGCCCAGGAGCCTAAGTGAAAACAGGAGCCAGTGACTTGGGAGGGCAGAGCTGCTGCCTGGCCTCAGCAGCTCTCCAAGTCCACCCACATCTGGCCATTGGCTTTGGCTTGCCCAGAGGACCAAGCTGGACTCACTGCTGAGGCCCTGTCCATGGCTTCAGCTATGGCAGAAGTGACTGGTGGTAAAGTCCTGAGCCCAGTGGAGAGTCAGGGCACAGGGAGGGAGTTAGGAAGCACTGAGCACAGTGGAAGGTAAGAGGACAGTAGAACCTCTGCTGCAGCCAGAGACTTCCAAGGACAAAGGTCCTGGCAGCTTGCTCTCCACCCCTCCCCCACCAGGCAGTGTGCAGAAAATAGCTTGGAGTGTGGAATCAGGCCCTATGTCTGCTGAACAAATGGGCCCGGCATAGGCAGGCCTTCTGGGGAGCCCTCACTGCCAAGGGGAGGGTGGAACATGCCTCACTGAATGCTGGTCTTGGGAAGAAGAGGTCCTGGAGGCCAGCTGGAGAGGGCCTTTCCCTGTGGAGTGGCTTCTTGCTTTGCTGAGCCCCACAAGCTATCCTGGAAACCACATGCTTCCTGCATTTGCCTCCCAACTTTTCTCAAGATGTTGAGGCATAGAAAATACAACAGGTCATGGCTTCCCCTGGGCAGTGGCCTAGGAGGACTCAGGGCACTTGAGGTCATGGTCTCCTCACACCCAGGACAGGACTGTCACTGGCAGGGCCACAGCACCTCAGTGTTGTACGTCCTCAGGTCCTGAGATACCCAGGGGACCAAAGGGGAACAAGGGGTGGGATAGAGAACAAGGGAGCTGGGGCAGGTGGGGGAGCTGAAGACACCAGGAAAGAATTAACAGAAGTGGTGCTTTGTCAGGCCAGGCCCAAGGGTCTGTGGTCAGAGCCATGACAGCTGCTGTACTGTCAGTCTGGTGCTGGGCCCAGTGCTGCCAACTGGTGTGAGGCTTCTCTTGGTGCAGGTGGGTCCCTGCCCACTCCCCGCTGAGGGTAGCTGTCCTGAAGCTGTTTGTTCGCTTTCTAGTTCAGGCTGGCCCTGAGCTCACTATGTAGCCCAGGCAAGCCTCAAACTCATAGTAATCTTCCTGCCTCTGCTTCCCAAGTGCTGGGATTACAGGCATGAGCCACCATGCCTTGCATTGTTGTATGTGGTTACCGGGATCGAACCAGGGACCTTGTGCTTGCCTGGCAGCCACCGGAACCACTGAGCTAAATCTCCAGCCCCTGAAGCTATCCATTTTGCTGGGATCAGCACACCTGCTGAGGCCTCTGCTTTCTGGGCATGGTTTGGACAGACCCTGGGGGCTAGGATGCCTTTCTCTGACAGAATGATACTGTGGGCTCCTCTGTCCCCAAGATGATTTGCCTCCCTCTGCCAGGATGGCGACTGCTGGTTTACTCTGTCCTCTCTTGTTTGTCAGGGCTGAGCTGCTGCTTGCAGTGGAAGCAGGGGCCGTCAGAGAGCTGAGAGAGCAAACCCCGACGGCCCTGCTGTTTGGTACAAGGAGGCTCCTGACTTCCACCCACCAGTGGGTTCTCGGTGGGCACCTGCCAGGCTGCCGCCTTGCTCTACCTCTCAGGGAGTTACGCCTTGTAGGGTGAACCTGACCATGCAGTAGACATCTGGTGAGAGGAGTGGCGAGGAAAAGAAGGTTAAGAGATTAGGGAAGACAGGAGATGACTCAAGTGTAACAGAAAGCAGCACATGGCCAGAGGCTGGGAGCGAGCTGTGGGGGAGGCAGAGCAAACATGCAAGGGCCCTGAGGCAGGAGCCTGCTTAAAAGCATGATTCAGATTGCCAGCTTGCAACAGCAGCAGAGCCTGAAGAGGAGCCCCGTACTTGTCCTGGGCAGGAGGCTTCTCAGTGATGTGCAGTTTTTTTTTTTTTTTTTTGAGACAGCATCTCACTTTGTAGTTCAGGCTGGCCCTGAGCTCACTATGTAGCCCAGGTAAGCCTGGAACTCAGCAATCCTCCTGTCTCTGCCTCCCGAGTGCTGGGATGACAGGCGTGAGCTACCACGCCCAGCACTGTGGTATTTGGTATTGATGGCTGGTGGGCATGAGCCACCACACCCAGCATTCTATGTGGTTATTGGGATCAAACTCAGTTCCTTGCGCTTGCGAGGCAGGTGCCAGAACCACTGAGCTAAATCTCTGGCCTGATGTGCAGTTCTTCAAGGAAGCTGCAGACCCCCAGAAAGGAAGCTGCTACAGCTGGCAGTCTATGGGCTGCAGGGTACCCTTCTCCAGAAGCCAAGCTGAGGGTGAGCCAAGGACGAGCCTCCTTTTCTCTCTGAGGAGCTGCCAGTCTCAAATCCTGGCATGTGCCATCCTCACTGTTAGGACAAAGCTGACCAGGGCCTCATGAGGGTGGCCAGCTGGGCAGAGGGAAGAGGCCTTATGTCTATTTCATCCCCTCTTATTACCTCGTGTACCTGGACAGGACATCTACAACGGGGAGATGGCTGCATGGCTGTGCCATTTTACCAACCTGGCCAAGTATCAACTCACATTCACATCATTTCTTCTGCAGTGCCCTTGTAGGCTCCTCTGATGTGGAGCAGTTCACAACTGACTAGCACACTGAGAGTGTGGGTTTCTGATGTAGAGGGCACCTGCTGGAGGCCTGAGGAGTGGCTGGCACCCAGGCAGAGGCAAAGCTCGCAGAGGCAGCTCCATCCTGCCCTGTGCAGGCTCTTTCCCCTTGGGCAGGATGCTGAGAAGCAAAGCCAGAGGTCGTAGGCAATGTTCCATGGTGGAGAGACCAAACTGAGGCAGCGGGACCCGAGAGAAAGGAGGCCAGAGAAGAGAATGACACTCAGCTCTAGTTTCTCTCTGGGCATTTGCTCATGGAGCTGTTCAGGAAGAGAAGCTGGATGTGGCAGTTTCATAGAGCTAAGGAAGAAGTCAGGAGGAAGAAACAGTCCAGGCTCTGGGTTGGGAGGCAGGGGGCCATGTGTAGACTGGTCTTTACAAGGTCTGCAGGGCTCGGTGTCAGCCATCCCTGGCAAGGCCGTAGCAGCCTGTCCTGCTGCCCACCATGGAGAGGTTGAGCCTGGTGATGTAGAAGCAACAAGGTATACTGAGAAATGGGAGCACAAGAGGAAAGTGGACTATGCAGAGGAGATGAAGAGACTGGTTGTCAGATGTGGGCATTGAAATAGCTGTGCCAGCCATGCAAGAATTGGGAAGATAGAGCGTTTCACAGAGAATTGGATTCATTTTTGAAAATGATGGTTCTAAAACAGAGACGGATAAAATTCAACAGGTGGATTTTCTAGCAGAGTGGAATCAGCTGAAGAAGACAAGTTAGCTGGAAGGTAGGTGTGAAATATGCTACAAACCACTGTAATGGACTGGTGCTGTGCCTGGGGATGTCCTTCTGGCCCTCTGGGCTTTGCCCATCCACTCGGGGACACTGAGATGTCTCCAGAACTTGGGACTCTGGGAACATTCTTCATTGCAACCTTTCACAGAAACATCGCTAGTATTTTGTGGCACCACTTGGTCAGGAAGAAGAGCTTTATAGACAAGTGCTCCACTGGGTCTAAGTTCCATCTGAACCTGTGGGCTTGTGATACAGGGGTACCAATGTGCATTTTGGAAAATGGTTTTGGACAAACATCTTGTCATTTGTGTGCCCCACAAAGGTGGTGTGCAGGGCCAGGGATTTAGGTCAGTGGTTCCAGTGCCTGCCTTGCAAATGCAAGGTCTGGAGTTTGATTCCCGGCAACCACATACCACAGTGCCAGACATGCTGGCTCACGCCTGTAATCCTAGCACTTGGGAGACAGAGGCAGGAGGATTGCTGAGTTCAAGGCTTGCCTGGGCTATATAGTGAGCTCAGGGCCAGCCTGAACTACAAAGCAAGACCCTGTCTCAAAAAAAAAAAAAGTGTCCAAAGAAGTAGGCATGCGGGCCGGAGATTTAGCTCAGTGGTTCCAGCGCCTGCCTCGCAAGCACAAGGTCCTGAGTTCAATCTTGGTAACCACATAGAATGCTGGGTGTGGTGACTCACGCCCACCAGCCATCAATACCACATACCACAATGCTGGGCCGTTGTGGCTCACGCCTGTAATCCCAACACTTGGGCGGCAGAGACAGGAGGATTGCTGAGTTTGCGGCGGCTTGCCTGGGCTCCATAGTGAGCCCAGGGCCAGCCTGAACTACAAAGTGAGACCCTGTCTAAAAAAAAAAAAAAAAAGAAGTAGGCATGTGGGAGTCACAGAAGGGAGCCAGGCAGAGTCACTGTGGTTGCTGTTCTTCTGGCCTCGCATGCCATGCAGCCAAATGCCAATCATTTCCCCAGTACACTGGGATTGGCATGGGTGGCCAAGGGTGACCGTGCAGCTGTCATGAGTCTCAGAAGCCCAGATACACGTTGTTCTGTGGAATTTTCCATCCCAGGTTAATGCCTTCTTTATAAGGAGCAGAAATAAACACACAGGCTGCTGAGTCCAGGCTGGGTCATGGGCCAAGGGCAGCGTGCTGAGCTGAGGAAGGCTGTGGCATGCTCAGGGATTGAAGTACTGTCACAGCAAAGATATGGCCCTTTGCTTTTGTCCTCCAAGATACTGTCCAGCTCCTCCCAAGCTGTGCCCCTGGCTGGGCAGAGATTTGCCTGGTGAGTCACAGCACCAAGCTACACCTCAGAGTTTCTGATCAGCTCCACCTGAATGCCCAGTGCCCCTCAGAAGTTGCCTTCCCTGCAGAGCCCACGGAGAAGGGACAGTCTGATTCAAGAGGAGGGCATCCCTGGGAGGAGCAGGGTAGGCGCAAGTGTCCTCACCACCCTGCCTTTTTCACGGAGCACACTGTGTTCCAGTGTGACAAGAAACACACGGCCTCTCTTTAAGGGGGCTGGGATTCTGGTTGAGACACTGGCCATGAGTAAGGGTGAACTTGGACATGAGCAAACATATTAAAACGAAGAAGGAACAAGGTCATGATAAATAAGAACTGTATGGCCATGGGTGGGGACAGCATGGCCTTGCCAGAAGAGGTGACACTTAAGATGAGGGCCTCAGTTACCCAGTAGGAGTGGTAGGTTCTGAGCTAGTCACATAGGTCATGACAAGTATTGGATTTCTTCTTAAGGACAATGAGAAACTGGTGACAGATTTTAAGCAGGAGAATAATGTGATACATGATCTGATTAGATGTCTATGAGATGTTCTGCGAGCCTTGTGGATTATGGGGACAGCTCCTGGAATTAGGGAGGCCACAGGGAGAGGAAGTAGTAATGGCTAGTGTGGTGGCTGCAGAAGAGACTGGTGAAGAGTGTGTCAGGGCTGAGGGACTGCAGGGACCAGGATGATCCCAGGAATTTATCTGGGCATGTGGATGGTGGTGGAGCCACAGCAGTAGGCTAAGACGGCAGGGCTGGGACCTGCGGTCCATTATGACTGTGGCTAGTTAGGACACCCACGGAGAGAAGCATCCTCACGAGCTAAAGCCTGGGAGGAAACTGCCTCCAGGGAGACCCCTTAAGGGTGTTTCCTCCATCCAAGGATCTTTAAATTTTTTTTTTTTTTTTTGAGACAGGGTCTCCCTTTGTAGTTCAGGCTGGCCCTGAGCTCACTATGTAGCCCAGGCAAGCCTGGAACTCAGCAATCCTCCTGCCTCTGTCTCCCGAGTGCAGGGATTACAGGCAAGAGCCACCACGCCTGGCACTGTGGTATGTGGTATTGATTGCTGGTGGGTGTGAGTCACCACGCCCAGCATTGTATATGGTTACCAGGATCGAACTCAGGACCTTGCACTTGCGAGGCAGGTGCTGGAACCAATGAGCTAAATCTTCGGCCCATCCATCCAAGGATCTTAACCTCCATGTTAATTAATTTCTTGTTACTTTACTTATAAACACTGTCTTGTATCTGGTTATGTGGTCTATAGTTTTGATTTATAGAATTTTTTAAATTTCATGGAAAATTTCAACATACTCAGAAGTATAAAGAACCAGTATAGAGAACCTCATGCACCTATTATCCAGCCTTGGGCAGCATTTTTGTGTGTTTTGTTTTGCTGTACTGGAGTTTGAACCCAGGACCTTCACATTGAACACATCCCAGCCTCTTTTTAAAAATTTTTTGAGACAGGCTCTTGCCAAGTCACTGAGTTGCCCAGGCTGGACTCAAACTTGGGATTCTCCTGCCCCAGCCTCCTAGAGTGCTAGAATTCTGGGAGTCCAGTACAAGGCAGGGTTTTGAAGCAAATTCAAGTACCATATCACCTCATCCTGACATACCTCAGCCCTCACAATGCATTGCCGAACCTCGACACACTTGTTCATTTCCTGTGTCTTCTTTCCCTGATTGCTTCTGATATGGTTTGTTAAACAAATGTCTGTTTACAGGATTAAAAGATTTGTTTTAAGAGACCAAATAAGGTCCGATAGTTTCTTTTTACTCTAAGCTTCCCCCACTCCTATGTGCCTCTTCCTCCTTAAAATGTATTGTTGAGACTGTCGTTGGGCCTGCCCTGTTTTCTGTAGCCCAGCAGTGGTGTGTCCCCCTCTGCTGCTGCCCACGAGCCTTCCTGTCTGTTTGCTATAGGTTCACATTTAGGTCCAGAGATCTGGTCGGATTCAAGATTGTTTGGGCAAGAATCCTTCCTCAGTGCTGCTGAATTCTTTGATCAGGAGGAACAGTGCCTAGGTTAGGGGACTGCAAAATGTACATTTCAAAGTCTTCCATTCCTTCCTGGCTCATTTCAAAATCTTGCTTTTTGCTAGTCGTTTTTTTTTTTGGAGATAGTCTCACTTTGTAGTTCAGGCTGCCCCTCAGCTCACTATGTAGCTCAGACAAGCCTCAAACTCAGTAATCCTCCTGCCTCTGCCTCCTGAGTGCTGGGATGACAGGTGTGAGCCACCAGGCCTGGCACTGTGGTATGTGGTATTGATTGCTGGTGGGTGTGAGTCACCACCCCCAGTATTGTTGTATGTGGTTACTAAGGATCGAACCCTGTGCTTCCTGTGCAGGCGCTGGAACCACTGAGCTAAATCTCTGGCTCTTTGCTAGTCTTTTATCCATGGGAAATCCTCTCCTAACTGGGATTACTCAGCAGTACCACAAGCCAGGATAAATTCCTGACTTTTGGACTTTATTTGCCAGTCTGTAGAATAATGAGTTGGTTCCCTCCAAGTACTTGAATTCATACATTTAAACACAAGAGACACATTTAATCCATTACAATTATGCTTCTCAGTATCCATTTGGAGAATTGAGAATTTCTTTGTGAGATGTTCAAGAAATTGTAAATGAAGTCCAGAAAAGAAGGGTTATGGAGTAAAGCACACATTTGTAACTCAGGTATGTACATGCTTGTCAGATCGGAGTTTCCCAGACTTGGTACAGAGTACTCAAGTTAAGTTCATTCTCTACAATAGCCCAAATCTTTTAGGCTTAAGCAACCCTCCTGCCTCAGCCTCTTAAGTGGCTGTGCTACCGATATACACCATTGTACCTAGAAGGGTCTTTAGGCCAGAAGTTCCTAGTAGTTCAGTTTATTAAATAGGTAAATCCAAACAATAAGTATATATGCACTGCAACTTGTGGTAGACATCTGAAAAAGTAACGTACATACAACTACAGAAAAACAAGATTTGGTGGTATGGGATGGAAGTTAGGGGTGTCTGAATAATAACACCTCAAGAGATCCCCAGGGAACTCTGACTGGTAGTTTAGATGACAAAGGGGGTGTTTGCAAATGTGATTAAAGACGAGATGTGGACATTGTCCTGGCTTCTCTGGGAAGAACTAGATGCAGTCACACTTGTCTTTGTCGAGAAAGAGTTGATACAGAGGAAGCCACATGACCATGGAGGCAGAAACTGCCAGAAGGCACCAGAGATGGAAGGGACAGGGATGGTTCCCTAGAGCTGAGTACGCTTGGATTTCAGGCTTCTGGCCTCCAGAACTGTGAGATCAATTTCTACTGTTTTACGCCACCAGACTTGTGGCAGTTATAGTTGGATCAGGGAATAAACACAGTCGGGAAGTCAGAGGTTCTGAAAAGAATTGACTGGACCAAGCCTGGCCCAATAGTCCCCACTTGTCCCCATTGTCACCGATGGGCCCAGCAGCCACAAGGCCCAAATCTCTGTCCAAGCCCCCAATTTTCTTTTTCAGAACTGGGTATCAAATTGCTGAGTACTTGCCAGGCAGTTGGCGGCACCACAGAGTTACATCCCTAGCCTGAGCCTCCCAGCTTCTACCAGGTTGCCTGCACTTCATGGCTGGAATCAGGAAAGCAGCGTGGGTGACGGGAGAGTCTGGACCATGTGGTCTGGCTGCTTTACGACTCCATTTGCAACATGTGTCTGGATTTGGCCTTCAGCTCCAAGGTGACCTCAAGGGCCCCAGACTAGAAGTAGGTACCTGGTGAGTACAACCCAGGCCTGCCCTCAGCCACACACAGCCTTTGCTTGTTCCTGGTGGGAAGAACACAGGGTGGGCAAAGGACACTATCAGACATTTTATAACCAAGGGCAAACATGATTATCAGGTACTGTTTTTACAGCATGGGGGAGCCTTGTCTGTTGAAGTCAGCATACACCAGCAGTCCGTCCAGCGGCCTGGCATGAAGGCCACATAGGCAGTGCCATAGTTTGCCACACTCAGGCCAAGTGCACACACGTGTCCTGGGGGCGGTCTTGGCTGTCTGAACCTTTAAAAGGTCCAGCAGGACCAGCAGTGCCTATTCAGGGATGAGAGCCCCAGCAACTCCCTAAGCCTGTCCCACTTTTCTTCAAACTGTGTAAATTATTTTTTCCCTTAGGTCAACAAAAGGAGAATATTCCAGATTCTTGGCTGAATTCCCATTGCTTCTGCAGATATCACCTTGGGTGAGTGTCAGGCTTGGTTGACCCTGAGGAGTTCCTTGGAGGGACCGGCCAGTCTCAGGCAGTGAGGGCAGCTTAGGGCTGGAACCCACCAACACAGCAGTGTCTGCTGGGGCCCTGGTGCCATAGCTGCCTTAGGCTGACCCTGTTCCCAAGGCTGGTTTCCAGATGGAGGGGGAGTGGGCAGATCCAGGGTTTTCCCTGTGATACTGGTTGGTGTGGTAGAAGAATTGAGAACCTAGCACAGCTGTGAGGACAGGTCACCCTGACCTTTGTCTGTAGCAGTTTCTGCCAAGCTGGAGATCGGCTGGGCCATATCTCACTGCTTCTGTATCCCCATAACCTATTCTCCCAGGATGATGGGCATGAGGCTGAAACTAGTGCTGTTCGCCCTGGCTGGCCTGCTGCAGGTGGCTGTGCCCCTGAAAATTGCAGCCTTCAACATCCGGACTTTTGGGGAGACCAAGATGTCCAATGCCACCCTCTCCAGCTATGTTGTGCAGGTAAGTCCCAGGTGGACTGCTGCTCAAGGGGAGGGGATAAGGGCTCCGGGAATGCAGGGCAGCCTGTGCTGTCACAGGCTGCATGTAGGGCACCAAGTTTCTGGTATCAGTCCTCACTCAGCAGTGGGTGGACATGAGTTGGGGCTGTCAGGCTGGCCCAGGGTCTTTATCACTACCATGTTGTCAGTGGCGGCAAACCAGAGAGGGCGGGCAAAGTATAGGGCTCTCGGCTGAGCTGTGCCACAAAATACCCCAAGGAACAGCAGCTCTGCCCCTGAGGTCTGGGGAGCAGGGACTGCAGTTTCCACCCAGCCTGGCCCTGCTCAGGCTGCTTTGGCCCTGTCCCCAGATCCTGAGCCGCTATGACATCGCTGTCATCCAGGAGGTCAGAGACAGCCACCTAACAGCTGTAGGGAAGCTGCTGGATGAACTCAATCGGTGGGTAACAGTGGGGTCCTGGGGAAGTCATCACCATATCCAGGGTACAGCCTCCCACCATTTGGCCCCTGGGCCCCAGGGACAGTGGAGAGAGTCCTGAATAAGACTTTCTGTGTCCTCCTCTTAGGGATTCACCAGACACCTATCGTTTCGTGGCCAGTGAGCCGCTGGGACGCAACAGCTATAAGGAGCGGTACCTTTATGTGTACAGGTGAAGTGCTGGAGCCGATGTGGCGTGTGATAGCAAGGACCAGGCTGTGGGGAGACTCTGTATCAGCACCCCAGAGTGCTCCATGGAAGGCTGAGGGATGGGCTAGAGGGTAAGGAAGCCCTCCCTTGCCTGGGAGGACCCCAGCAGGGCGAGGGCAGGGCCAATGCAAGGCCACAGGGCTCAGCAGGCATGGGATGTGCTGGCTCCTCCTGTTCTGCGGGACAACAGTTCTCTGCGAGTGAGCGGCCCACAGGAGCTGGGCCACAATGTGGGCAAGAGGGGCAGCTCCCCGCTGCAAGGTCACCTCTGCCTGCCTGCCTTCCTCACAGGCCCAACCAGGTGACCATGCTGGACAGCTACCAGTATGACGATGGCTGCGAGCCCTGTGGAAACGATACCTTCAGCCGGGAGCCCGCTGTTGTCAGGTTCTTCTCCCCATTCACAAGTGAGTTCTTAGCAAGCAACCTGCCTCAACTTTTCTGGGGCGCACAGAAAGCCTGGAGGTGGAGTGGTGCTGCCTTACGCACTCCTGGGAAGCTTGCTGTCCGGGGCTCTAGTTTTCTACCTGTTACCTAGAACAATGTCCACACCCTGGGCAACTGTTGTGCGTCCTCTGCTGAGGGTAGGGGCCAGTGCACCCTGGGTGCTGAATGTGCCTGCTCTTTTCTCAGAGGTCCGAGATTTTGCCATCGTGCCTCTGCATGCAGCCCCAACAGACGCAGTGGCCGAGATCGATGCTCTGTATGACGTCTATCTAGATGTCCGGCGGAAGTGGGGCCTGGAGGTGAGGCTGTTTTGAGGCCCTGGGGCTCCAGTGGCCCCATTTGTCCCTGGGCCAACAGGCAGCTATCTCCTGACAGGACATCATGTTAATGGGTGACTTCAATGCTGGCTGCAGCTACGTGACCCCCTCCCAGTGGTCGTCCATCCGCCTGCGGACGAGCCCCACCTTCCAGTGGCTGATTCCTGACACTGCTGACACCACAGTGACGTCTACACGTTGTGCCTATGACAGGTGAGCAGGGATCGGTGGATGTGATGGACAAGTGATCACCTAGCCTTCAAGCACTGACCCTCGCCTTTCACCCTTCCACCCATCCAGGAAGTAGATGCCTTCATTTTGGGGGAACAGCATGTTTAAGGACAAAGGGCGAGACAGAAAGTCAGGCTCTCATGGCCTCAGGGTGTGGGGTTGGGGCGGCCTGGGCTGGCTTGAGTAAGGTCTGAGCCAAGCACCAGGGCAGAGAGCAGGTGCCACGAGACCATTTACCAGACAGACCAAGCGGGGCTGCAGGGAGCTTCTCTCCCATCTTGTCCCACAGGATCGTGGTTGCTGGACCTCTGCTCCAAAGTGCCGTTGTTCCAGGCTCAGCTGCTCCCTTTGACTTCCAGGCAGCCTACGGACTGACGGACCGGCTGGTAGGTGTCCTTCCCTCGCTCCGCAGCTCACCGGGGACATACGAGCTTAGCAAGGGCTGCCCTATGTGATTCCTGCTGGTCTCTGAGGATAGTGTGGGCACAGCCCTTCCACCTGTTCTTCTCCTGGGAAGACTTGGCAGCATGGTTTTGGGCACAGAACCAGATGGCTTGGGTTCAAGTCCTGACCCTGTGGCTTCCCCATGCTGCATGTCTCTCCCAGGCTGAAGCCATCAGTGACCACTACCCGGTAGAGGTGACACTGAGGAGAACCTGACACCTGTGGGCAGCACAGCCAGCTGGGCCTCCGTGGGGGCTGCCCAGCATGGGGCTGTCACTGCAGCACTCTACCTTCAGAGCTCAGACAAAAGTGCTAACATGTGGATTAAGAACTGTTTTTTAATTGAGGTAATAAAGCTCAAGGTGGTAGTCTCATCCATGGTGTCTAGCCTTTCCTCTTCCTACCCGAGGGACTTCCCGGGGAGGGGTGCACAGTTCCTCTGAGCTGCATGACCAGCTGCTTGACTGTCAGTGTTTCTCCAGGGCCTTGACAAGAAGGTCGTTCAGGCGGCCCACCATGGGCCTAGGGTCATCCACGAGGCCTGCTGCTATCATGGCGTTTTCATAGATCTGAAAGGCAGTGGAGGACATAGGGCAGGGGACCCAAAATATAGAAAAAAGCAGAATCCCTTCCAAGCCCAGCAGTCTGGTGGTCCCCACCTCTTCTCACCTGATCCACAAGCAGCTGGGCCAGCTCCGGCTCACGCTGTCTCAGCTCGCTGAGCTTCCTGATGAGCGTGTGCCTGTAACAGGAAACCACAGACCAGTCAGCATGGGCTGGGCACTGAGGCCTCCATCTTCACGGCCCGGCCTCCTCTGAGACCTCAGCAGACCCTTCTCCAAAGTGCAACACGTCTGTTGAGTAGGAGGAAATGGCACATAAAAACGTTAGCTGTAAGTGACCCTGAGAGCTGAAAGAATCAGCTAAGAGTTTCAGTATGAGAAAATACAGGAAGGCAGACATGCAACAAAACATACTAAAACACTTACGTTTCATCATGAAGACCATAAAGATGTTACTTTCTTAAATCTGATTCATTTACATTGATTATCTTAAAAGAGTTCTTTTGTACTATTCAGAAAACAATTAGGTCGGATTCCTACCTTATTCCTTGGGTCAGATTTCTGAAACTATGAAAAGTATAAGTTTAAATCATAAATACCCAACTGTGGGCTGGGGCTGAGGGCAGAGACTGCCCAGCATGTTCAGGCTCCAGGTTAGATCCCACTACTGTCAGAAAAAAAAAAAAGAATGAAGGCATAATACTAGAACAAATAAATGTTTTATAATTTCAGAAGGGGAAAGTTTCCCGATAAAATGGGAGTGTGCCCTTGAGGGGGATGTTTGGATGCCAGCTTTCTGCTGTCATACTTTGCCTCTTGGCTGCCCTATGGGAAGCAGCTTCAAACCTAGGCACTCCTCCCATGTATGCCTCACACACACTGAGTTCCAAAGTGTCTCCTGTTTTAAAGTGATTTCTAACGTTTGTCCTAGTGATAAGTAACACAGGACTCCTCATAAACACTCATCCAACTGCATACAAGCTTTCTGACTTTGCTTAGTCCTATACTTCACAGTGAAAGATGAATGCACTCAGCTGGGCGTGGTGACACATGCCTATAATCCCAGCACTCTGGAGGCTAAGGCAGCAGAATGGCCATGAGTTCACAGCCAGTCCTGGCTACACAGAGTTCAACGCCAGCCTGAACTGCACAGTTGGATTCTGCCTCAAAAATCACAACACAACACCCCACCACCACCCCCTTGCAGGGTTTGTAAGGACTCCTGGCAGCTCAGAAAGGAACCTGGGCTATACCTGGGGTTGATCTCCAGTGTGGGCTGCAGGAGCTGCGCACGCTCCTCATGGGTCTTGGCTAGCTGCTGCATACGCAGAAAGTGTCGGGCGGCCCCCATCTCTAGCACAGTCACCATAGCAGGGTGGGTGTCCAGGCGGAGAGTCACCTGCAAGTATGGCCAGAGCAGGATCTCAGTGGTGAGGGGCCCCAGGGCTGAAGCTCTCACAGACCAGTAGGTAGCAAGCAGGGCCTCCAGGAGACCCCCAAGCACCTGAGGCCAACCTCCCTTCTCCCTCACTGTCATCCACACCACCCTGGTTAAAAACTCCTGCCTCCTCCCCAGAAGCATTGAAGGTCTTCTTGCCTACACTCCTGTAACGGTCCCCAGCACTGGTGTTGCAGGATCCAGCTTCCTGGCTTGGGCCAGAGAATCATCCTGTCCACCAGTCTGCCATTGGGGAACAGTCAATCCTTGAGCGAGCTCTGATTCAAATCTCAGCTCCCCATGTCTAGGTGTGATCATTTCCTCATCGAAGTGAAGACAGGAAATACCCAAGACCTAATAACCTGAAATCTGTGAGGCTGGAACACCATGTGTTACAGAGCCAGGTGCCACCATGGAGTCCTATCTACACGTCTTACCACGAATTCCTTCTCTTCTGCCCACGGGCATACCTTGTTTTGGGCCTGCCCTAGCCCAGTACCCACACCAGCCTTTCCCTTGCAGGCCAGTCTCACATATTCCCTGAACCAGTGCCTGCATAGGATGCCCCTTTGTTGGTGTGTCTGTCTTTGCTCTGAGCTAGACTAGCAGGTGCTGAGCTCTCCGAAGCTTGCCTGAAACCCTACTAGACCCCCAACTTTCCTCAGGCTAGGGTGGCTTTCCCTTTCCTTGGAACCCCCCTTTAAGCCTCTGCAGCTCCCACAGGGTCCAGACTAACGGTGCCGGACCCTCTTCCTCTGCTTCCACTTGCCCACTGGTTATGGGGTGCTCTATTTCCTGGGCTCCTGGCACTGTGGGGAATGAGAGGCCGGGCCTGCTCCCCCTGCTGAGACTCCTGGGTGTCATGTAGCCACATATATGTGCAGGAGAGGGCATTATGTAGCCACAGCTGAGCACGCAACAGGCCTGCATAGTCTCTACCTGACATCACAGGCTTCTGCTTCTGGGCAAAGGCCCAACAGGCCAGCAACTTGGAGCAGAAGCAGACCTGAGATTGGGATGAGGACAAGGCCAGGACTCACCTTCACGTTGGTGACTCGAGACCCCAGTATGTTCCGCATCCAGGCCATCAGCTCCTCTGTGTCCTTCTCAGACAGGCGCTCACCAGCTGCAGAAGAGCAGGCACGAGTGAGCCTAGCGGCCTTGCTGTGAAGCTATGTCTCGAGGACTCGCTCCCATCTGCCTGATACAGATAAATTTCAAGAAGTTGCTTTCCATTGCCTGCAGCCCAGGTAATTTTTTCAGGGACTTAAAAAGTCGATTTGGATTCCCACAGGAAGCTTAGTCAACTGCAGGAGGCACTGTGGAAGCAGCAGTGGAAAGACCTCTGGGACTCAAATGTTTCTCATGAAGTTTCCAAGAGCTTCTTTCATAGGTTGGTGACCCCAATCCAGGAAAGAAAAGAAATCCCATGTAAATCCATGGGCAAGGTGGAGGGCTCCACAGGTCAGTCACCCAGCTCACTGGTCCCCACACTCTGGAGAAGGGGAGGAGCTGACCTGTGGACGTGTCCTCAAACTTCTCTTCCTTGTAGTGATCAACAACTATGTCTGTCTCCACAGAAATCAGCTTCTTCTTGTCAAACTCACGAAGGTGCAGCAAGGTGAGCTCATCAAACTGCTCATAACAGAAGAGGACCTGCAAATGGCCCGGAGCTTCCATCAGGCCCAGGACAGAAGGGACAGCCCCTAGGGAGCCAGGGACTCCTGGACTTGAGTGATAGTTTACCCCAAGGTTCCGTGGGAAGCTCTAGCTATCTTGGCAGCAGAAACACTATTCATTTACAAACCTACCCACCACCACCTGTGAACAGAAGTCACTTTGGAGATGAGGGGTCTGCCGTGCACCGTGCTGCCTCCCAGGCCTGAAGCCTGTTTCCCACGAAGCACAGAGCTGGGGGGTCCAAATCTGTTCCTCACATTGCAGACCCTGCAGGCAACCCTGGCCCTTACCCACCTCTGTGTTTTTCTGCTTCATAGCTTCATAGTAGGGCGAGTGTTCAGCCAGGTGCCGGCTGGGGGCGCACAAGTAATAGATATTGCGGGTGCCAGGCTGCATACGGCTGGCGTAGTCCGAAAGGCTGGTGAGCTGCCCAGCGGGCAGTGTTGAGGACTCGTAGCGCAGCAATTTCGCAATGTCCTCCTACAGATGGATATGGGGATGAGTCACTGCTGGCTCCAGGTTCTGGCCTGAGTGCTCCTGCCCGTGGGCCACAGCCCTTCTCAAGCCTGAGTTTTCTGGCTCCCCAAGGGCAGTGGTAGATTCTCAGAGCAACTTTGCTCTGCCCACGAGACCCCACCTGAAGAGCCAGAGGTCCCCTGGAAGCACCTTCCCTCTGAGGTGCTCCAGGTCCGAGAGCTGTGCACACCCAATCTAGGAGTGGCCAGAGCTGACCATGGGAGACCCTATTACTGACCTGAGTGTTTCCACTCTGCCCTCAGTGCCAATCCATCTGGGCACCTGGACAGGGGCAAGAGTCCACCTTTTCCTGCCTCCCTCACAGCCAATGACTGGGATGCACTCGGGCGAGAGAGATCTAGGTCCCGTGGTCCTAGACAGGAGGGCTGGATGCAGATGAGACTGCTGGGGTCTGTGTGGACAGCTCAGACGCTGCCTTATCTAAGCGCAGTCACCTCTGAAAGTCATGCACACAAGGGTGGCAGGGAATGTGGGAACATAGGGAAAAGCACACAGGACACTGGCAAAGTTTTAAATAAAAGTGCCATGTTTTAGACTCAGGTGGACAGAGACAGAAAACGAGGATAAGGAACCACCAGGCGAGGTACGCTGTGTCCACAGCCATGGGCACCTCGGTTCCCACTGATAAGCTCAAGTGTGCTCCACACGTATGAAGCACTTGGAAAAGGCCTCACACACAGTGAGTGCTACTAGTGCTGTTCAGCGAGAACAAGACGAATGAGGATCCTAGGCCAGAAAAGGGGCTCCAGGACGCCCTGTGGACAGAGCCGTGAGCCTTCTTCATGCACCTGGCACTCTACCCCGCCTCTTCTCAAGGCCTGAAGCTCAGCCCCCTTGGGACCGTGAGTGGTCTTCCGTTCCCTCCCTGCTATTTATTTGGAGGGCAAGGGCACGAGGCCGTCGTGGTGCCAGTAGGGACTGGCTGCGGGTGGGGGTGGGGAGCTCCCACAGGCAGCTCCTGGGGGCTGGGGTGAACGATGTCCTGAATCGACAGCAGTGGACTCTGCATAGCACCGTGGGTGTCCTAAATGTCACTGAGCTCCAAGAGGATGACATTTGTGGACTTTATCCAAATGATCTCTCAAAAACAGTTAGGAATCTTTTGGGAATCAGCATATTTTTTAGCAATTAACTGATTAAAATGAACTACTGGCTCTAACAGTGTTGAGGAACTTCTACCAGAAAGGCAGCAATATCGCTACCAAAGAGAACAGCGCTCCCTCTCCCACCGCTAGGACTCAGACACCTTGACTTGACTTGCCCTTCTGTGGTGCCCCCACCCCTACGACAGTGTGCAGGAAGAGGCCCAGCCCATTAGTCATGGGCACAGGATCTTCAAGACAAGGGTGCAGGCCCGCATGGACTACATGCTGGCTCTGCTGTATTGACATCGGGGCCCAGAAGCCCAATGGCTCATCACAAACCCCAACGACAAAGGTCAGAGCCCTGCTGCGCCGTCACTGTCAGGGGAGCCCTCCACCAGGTTCCTCTGCAGCCCCAGGGATAAGGCAGACAGAGACAGGGTCAGAAGCGCGGTGCTCTAGCTGGGCAGGGTGACACACGCTTGTAATCCCAGCACTCAGGAGGCAGAACACAAAAACAAAGCAGCGCCTACCTTGACTTCCTGCTCTGCCGTGGTCACGATGCCCTCCCTCATAAACAAGCCATAATCTTCAAAAAACTTGGCGTATTTCTCACCATCTTTTTTACTCTGGTCAATGAAGAATTTTATTAGCCTCTGCTGTAGAACATCCCGGAGTTTCCTGCAGAAAAAGAGTTATCTGCGATGCAAAAGGGCCAAAAGGGTAGAGGAGTGTTCAGCCTACTAGTAAAGACCCCAGACCCTGGGGCCAAAGTGCGAGAGGTGTTGAAGACTCTCAGTGGAGAGCGCCCCCCTGCAGGTGGGAATGCGGACTGGCAGCTTCTCAGTAAGACCACCTGCACAAGACACCCTGAAGTCATTCTTCCCTTTGTGTGCCTGTTTTCCAGCGGCAGGGGCAGGTGGTACCTAGTACACCATAATGTACAGGTCAGGACTTACACTATAGCACATTAGATATGAAAAGATTATGAACAAACCTGGTGTTTGGGAAATGTGAACAATGGCTACGTATTCTTTTCTGTGCCTGAAGCTAAGGCCTTGCACATGCCAGGCCTACATTCCCAGTCTTCACTTTTCAGATTCTCAGTTTGTTCCTTGGAGCTGGCTGTTGGCCCTCTGACAAATTTCTTCAAGCTCTGAGCACTTCTGCTGGCCTGAGGTGGCCCAGGTTCTTCTTTGCTGCCCCGGGACACGGATCTGGGCGGGGATACTAGAATGCGGGTTGCTCCAGGGTGTCACAGCTCCTCGCCTTCTTGATATGGAACCTAGGAATCTGCATGTATGTGCAAGTGGACATCTCTGTCCATACTTCCTACTGACATCCCCACAAGTACCTCCAGTATTAAGCTGGTGCTACTGGGATATTCTGGTGTTTGAAACACTCTTAATGTTGAGAAGTCTGTGTTTTGTTATAGTCTTAACGTGGTTTTTACCTGTTTTGCAACCTAATTGATTACCTATTTGATCTGTTCCCTTCCACATACCCAGTCCACCAGTGTGGCTGTGACCCTTAGTGTCTGCCCACCCACCTCCATGCATGCACTTCCTCTTCTCCTGGATTCTCACATTTCACTCAGCCTCCTCTGCACCCTGGCCCTGGGGGACACTTCCCTGTGCTGTGCCCTACACCCCATCCTGGGCTGCTGTGACCCCTTAGGGTGAGAAGAGCTGCCCAGTCTTGCTCTGCCCTGTGCCTGAAGGTCAAGTGGTTCAGTGTAGGACTGCAGGAAGAAGAGGAGTGTAAGTAAATTTAGGAATTACTGTTCTCCTGTGCTAGACTGTTAAGGAACTAAATATGTTACACTCTAGCCTTTGTAAAGGAAACAACAAGGAAACATGCTCTTATCCCATTAATAAAGCTGCTCCTAGTTTTGGCCCCTTGCATGATGCCACAGTAAATATTCTGATCCACAGAATTCTGACTGAAGGTTACAGTGTCATGCAGTGCATCCAAATACAGCCTGCTGTGACACACATAGCACGCAGGGCTGGTCTTGACGATAAACACCAAGTACAGCAAAGGCCATGTGGCCTTTGTACACACGTCTGCTGTGCTGTAATTTATCTCTGTCAGGATTTTCTTGGTTTCCCTTTTATTCTAGGCACTTCCTCACATCCTTCACATTATCAAAGTGGGAGTATTAATGGCCAGGCGGTAGTGCATAACTCACTTTAGCCTGCTTCTTCCTTTGAACTCAATTTGCTGGTGGTGCAGCTCAATGGTAAAGCACTTGCTTAGCATGTGCTTGACCTGCAATCAACCCCAGTACCAAAAAACATTAATCAACAAGATTACCTCTTGGGGCCAGAGATTTAGCTCAGTGGTTCTAGTGCCTGCCTAGCAAGCGCAAGGTCCCTGGTTTGATCCCCAGTAACCACATACAACAATACCAGGCATGGTGACTCACAGCCACCAGCAATCAGTACCACACATCACAGTGCTGGGCATGGTGGCTCAAACCTGTAATCCCAGCACTCGGGAGGCAGAGGCAGGAGGATTGCTGTGAGTTTGAGGCTTGCCTGGGCTACATAGAGAGCTCAGGGCCAGCCTGAACTACAAGGAAAGACCCTGTCTCAAAAAAAGAGAAAAGATTATTACCTCTTAATTAAAAGAGACCTATATAAATTACAAATGTAACATTTAAATAGCACAGGGCCAGGGATGTAGTTCAGAGGCTACCACTGGCTGCCTTGGCAAGTGCAAGATCCTGAGTTCAATCCTCAGTTCCACCAACAAAACAAAAACAAAAGCAAAACATTTAAACATCATAAAGAAGTTAACACGCTGCATGTCTGAAGAAGACTGACATTTACATTGCTTCAGAATACCACTTCACATGATATTCATCCAAGATAAAGGAGAATTGCCAACTGGAAAGCCTGGCAGACACTCCCTTAACCAAGTACACAAAAGTGAACATCACCAGCTACTGGGCAAGTACAAAGACCGTCCTTGTGCCCTTTTACAGGGGCATGCCACAGAATGCCTGGGCACCAGCCTTGCCTATGGGAATGAGGGCCTGTGGATGAGCACATGGCTCCTCTTCCTCTGCGGGACAGTGACAGTGTCTGCACAGCCCTACTGCAACCTGGTTGTAAGCAGGGCAGAAGGGGCGGAACAGGAGGAAGGCAGCTTGCTCTCCAGGGGTCCACAGAGAAAATGCTCTCTGTGTAGGGCTTTCAACTTCTAAGTCCTCAATTCTTCAGATGCTTTCAAAACTTCTCAGAAAGGCAGACTTTTTGGACTGAGGTGAGATCTACACTGACAATCTGACAGCATGTGCAGCGACAAGGTGGCCAGACACCACCCTGCAGGTTCCTCTACGGAGAAGCACAACCAATTCACAGCCTGATCCCCACAACTCTGGTGTGGAGAAGCAGCGGCTGCAGCACAGGAGCTCACTGGCTATCGGAGAAAGGCTTGGCACAATGTGTGTGGGGGAATAAAGAATAATGCCACAGGGCCGGAGGGTTGGTTCAATGGTTCCGGCGCCTGCCTCGCAAGCTGTAAGGACCTGAGTTCGATCCCCGGTTACCACATATAATGCTGGGCGTGGTGGCTCACGCCTGTCATCCCAGCACTCAGGAGGCAGAGACAGGAGGATTGCTGAGTTCGCGGCGGCTTGCCTGGGCACCATAGTGAGCTCAGGGCCAGCCTGAACTACAAAGCGAGACCCTGTCTCCAAAAAGAAAAAAAAAAAAAAAAAGAATAATGCCACGGGCAGAATGGGGAGACAGCGATGCTGCCACCTCAGCCCCTCGGACCCTGAGAGCCACATCTACGGAGCTTCCTGGACTCGGGTCAGCTTTACCCTGCTGGGGAGTCTTCTTTCGCCTTACCCAGCCCCGGCTGTGGTGCCTGGCATCTCCCTGACGGTGAGCTACACTTGGGCTGGGCAATCAGGACAGGTCACAAATGGGAGTACATCCCACACCAGCAACAGTCCTCCAGCACCAGCCCAGCCCGGCCCTTTCTGCTAACATGACGCAAAGCAAAGAGGGGGCCCTCCAGGAACCCAGGATACATTCAGTACCTTTATGTAAATATACCAATCAAAGCATGCTGCCACCAACCACAGAAAATCGCCACCACAGAGCCCAGAAATACTCTGCCATACTTAGAACCTACACTGCCCAAGGGCCACCCAGGCAATGCCACCAAGCCCACAGTTGCCAGTACTGGTGAAATGTACTGAGGCCCTCCTCCTTTTATTTATTTATTTATTTTTTTGAGACAGGGTCTCGCTTTGTAGTTCAGGCTGGCCCTGAGCTTACTATGGAGCCCAGGCAAGCCTTGAACTCAACAATCCTCCTGCCTCTGCCTCCTGAGTGTTGAGATTACAAGCACGTGAGCCACCACACCCAGCACTGTGGTAAATGATACTGATTGCTGTTGGGTGTGAGTCACCACTCCCAGCATTGTTGTAGGTGGTTACTTGATCAAACTCAGGACCTTGTGCTTGCTAGGCAAGCATTGGAACCACTGAGCTAAATCTCTAGTCCCCTGAGGCCCTTTTTAAAAATTTACTATACAATGTATTTGTATTCAATGAGAAAAGTAATTTTATAACCTTAAGATTGGATCGGCTCTGCAAGTGCCCATGCAATGTGCTAACATGTAATTAAAAAACTGCTTTTCTCTATAGTAGCAGCCCTAAAAAAGTACCCAAAATCAAGTACTTACTATGTAGGAAAAAAAGAAATACAATGGTATAAACTGAATTTCAATTATGTTAAAAATTTAAAAAGCTAGCCGGGCGTGGTGGCTCACGCCTGTGATCCCAGCACTCAGGAGGCAGAGGCAGGACGATTGCTGAGTTCGAGGCTTCCCTGGGCTACATAGTGAGCTCAGAGCCAGCCTGAACTACAAAGCGAGACCCTGTCTCAAAAAAAAAAAAAAAAATTAAAAAAGCTAAAAAATCCACATGGTGGGAGCCACTCTTTTTTTTTAAACAGTAATAGGGATTGAGCCCACAGCCTTCACAATAAAGTGCATATGCAGCCTTTTAAAAAGTCTTTTCTTTTGAGTCAGTCTCACTAAGGCACTAAATTGGCCAGACTGGGCTCTAACTTGTAATACTCCCATCTCAGCCTCTTGGAATGCTAGAATTACCGGTGTGAGAGAGGGAAGGAAGCCCTGGGCACATCTGCACTATGGAAATAGCCGGTAAGTACAGTTTTCAATAAAGATCATCTGGAGAAGGGCCAGGGCTTTGGCTCTTAATTCCTGGTACAACAAAGAAAGGGAAATCACCATCTGGAGAGTCTGGGGCCAGAACAGGGGACGTGGAGACATGAAGGGAGAACCCTGAGGCCTGGAAAAGTGGCGCAGGTGGCCATCTCTGGCTCCGAGTGTGACCGGCCAGCCCTAAATTCTTCTGGACCACAAAATGAACTGCTTAGGAGCAGAGGTCTCAGAAGCCAGTACAGGACCCCACAGGGCTCTCAAGAGGCCCAGGCCTGGCTCTCCCCAGGAGTCAGGTCGCCTGTCCATGGCTTACCTGATGAGGGCGCTCTCCTGCAGGAGCTCCCGGCTGAGGTTCAGGGGGATGTCCTCGCTGTCCACCACACCTGAGAAGGACAGGGACGTCAGGGGTCCCCATGCCTGGGACCCGTCCATTCGTGCCCTCTTGGCTCTCCTAACTGGCCCTCCCTTTACACCGTGGCCCTACACGGACCTTCTGAGCTAAGACCCTCCTCACATTCTGCTCATCCCCCAGCTGGTACAGCCCAGGGATGAGACACACCTAAGGGCAGAGGTGTGGCCCTATACTGGGGGGTGATGCCAATGGTCTCAGAAACCCTGGGATATTTGGCAAATGTATACTGGATTTTATCTTTAAAAAAATTTTTGTTCTTGAGATAGTCCCTCGCTATGTAGTGAAGGCTGGCCCTGAACTCACCAAGAGGGCCTCAAACTTATGGCATTTCTCCTGCCTCAGCCTATGAAGTGCTGAGATTCTATGTGTGTGTGACCATGCTCAGCTCAAAAAGTACAGTTAACATTCAAAAATCAACAGCATTCAGATACACAAGTAACAAACTCACTGAGTAAGAAACTAGAAAAACAATACGTTTCACAATAGCATCAAAAAACTGAAATACTTACAGATCAATCTAATAAAGGAAGTAAAGGACCTTTACATTAAAAACTATAATACTCTGAAAAAGGAGACAGAAGAGGATGTCTGAATATGAAAAAGCACCTTCTGCTTCTGGGTAGGAAGAACAAAAATAATGGAAATGGTCACACTCCCAAAACTGTTATACAGATTTAGTGCACCCCTGATCAAAATACCATTAGCATATCTCACAGAACTAAAAAAAAATCCTAAAATTCACTTGGAACCAGAAGAGAACTAGTATAGCAATAAAAATTTCTAGGAAACAAAGGCAAAGGCAGGGGAACTGCAATCCTTGATTTGAAATTATACTACAAAGCTACTGTGATAAAAACAGCAGGGTGCAGGCAAAAGAACAGACCTGAGAAGCAACAGAACAGGCTCAAAGATGCAGAAACAACCCCAACACACTCAGCCACCTTTTTTTTTTTTTTTGTGGTACTGGAGATTGAACTCAGGCCCTTGCACTTGCAAGGTAAGCATGGTACCAGTGAGCTAAAATCCCTGGCCCTCAGCCACCGTCTTTGACAAAAGAGCCAAACATGTCCACTGGAAGAAACCCTTTTGAAGTGATGCTGGAAAAACTGGCTTTCCTCATGCTGAAGACTAAACTAGAACCATGTCTCTCACCGTGCACTACACTAGAATCAAAATGGATCAAAGATCTAAATATTAAAACAGAAACACTAAATCTGCTGGAAGAGAAAATCGGCAGGACTCTTTAGGGTACAGAAGTAGGAAATGACTTCATGAATAAAACTTCAATCACACAGGAAATAATACAGAGAATCAACAACTAGGATCTTATACTATTACAAACCTTTTGTACAACAAAAGAAATCACTAACAGTGAAGAGATAACTCAGAGTTGGGAAAAAACTGCAGCCAGTTGGTCTTCAGACAGAAACCTAATATCTAGAACATACAGAAAAACTGAAAAAAACTAGACCCCCCCCAAATTTAGAGATCCAATCCAAAAATGGACATCTGAAATGAAGAGACATTTCTCAGATGAAGTAGTACAAACAAAAAATAAATGAAAAAATATTCAATACCACTGGTCATTTGAGAGCTATAAATTGAAACAATGCTGAGAAAGAATGGCTGTTGCCAAGAAATCAACCAACAAGAAATGCTTGTGAGGCTGTGGGGAGAATAAAACCTTCTCCACTGTTGGGGGAATGTAGACTGGTGCAACCACTGTGGAGATTTTCCAAAACACTAGGATTAGAGGTCCCATTTAACCCACCTATTCCCCTATGGGTATCTTCCCAAAAGAATTAAAAACATTGGGCCAGAGATTTAGCTCAGTGGTTCTGGTGCCTGCCTCACAAGCGCAAGGTCCTGAATTCGATTCTTGTGACCACGTACAATGCTGGGC